>CACRXK020001910.1:2640-48235 GCA_902702795.2 Paramuricea clavata | reverse complement strand
ATCCTCTTAAATTGTTATCTTTCTTTGTAATTATATTCTGACAGAGTTGGTCTGGTGCCTCACCGTAACAACATTTGTGGACAGTGCTTAATACTATTTGCTTATACGTACTGCTCAGTGTTTTCCAGCCAGTTTTAAGCCACTTCTTGGCTTGGTAGATCCCAATTCAACCTGTAGATTATACGTGCGGCCCTTGTGTACAACCTTTCATTGGCTTTGAAATGTGTTTTACCACAGTTTCCCCAAACGAGAATGATGTTACGGATGGGAAGATTATTTTCCAGTAAAAATCTTCCAGCATATGTTTTGGGAGGAAACCCATTGATTTTAACAAATTTAATTTCCTGACGAATGCAAGTTTGACATTTTCTGTGTGTCCTCTCCATTTTAGCTTATTGTCCAAAGTCACTCCTAAAGATTTTGACTTCTTTACCCACTTCACTAAACTGCCATTTAACTGTACTGGTGGTAGAGGACCTACGAAAGTTCCGCGTTTTATGAGCATGGCTTCTGTTTTGGCTGGATGAACCGTCATTCCGTTTTTGTAACACCATTCACTCACAAGGCCTAATGTCTCATTTAGTTTGAGGATCACTTGGTCGACTGTTTCGCCTATACTAGTCAAGGTCGTATCATCGGCGTACATTTCTAATTCTTCACCATCGTGCCGTGCACAGTTCGGAAGATCATCGCAAAAGAGTGCGAATAATAGGGGCCCCAGGACTGATCCTTGTGGCACCCCGTAGTCAACACCCTCTCTTTCAGAATCACACAGTCCTATTTTAGTGAATTGGCGTCGGTTACAGAGGTAGTTTCGGATCCACAACAACAAATTTCCAGAGATGCCTGCCCGCTGTAACTTTAGCAGTAGTTGGTGATGAGGGACAGAGTCAAAAGCCTTCTTAAAATCGATGAAGACAACTCCCACCACTCTATTGCTGTCGACTGCTTTCCTCCATATCTCTGTCCTATGTAACAACAGTGCTTCCGTTGAACTATTTTTCCTGTATGCCCACTGACTTGGGTTTAGTAAACCAGGATTAATTTCAATATGGTTTACTAAGGTTTTGTGTACTTCCTTCTCCATTAATTTGCTTGGAGTGCACAGCATGGATAATGGTCTATAATTATCTCTGTCTGTCTCATCATCTTTTTTATGTGCTGCTGCTATTCTTGCCACCTTCCACAAACTGGGTAGAGTAGCAGTCCTTGCACTTGTTTGGAAAATATCTGTCAATGATGGTGCGATTTCTTCGGCAGCTGCTCTCAGCAAAATCGGTGGCAAGTCGTCTGGGCCAGTCGCTTTATGTATATTGAGCCTTAACAAGTTCTCTTTTACACAGTCTTCCTGTATTTCAATTTCCATACTGTTGGCACGTAACGGTTGTTTAAGAGTCCTGCTAACTTTTCTCCTGTAGTTGCGAAATGCTTATTCAATATATTTGCTATCTTTCTATCATTTGTGACCAATGCACCAGTATCTGACTTGATCGCACGAATAGCTTTCATGTTTGATTCCTTCCCACTGGCTTGATTTATAATTTTCCAATATTTTCGTGTGTTTATTTTTTTACCATTTGCAAGGTCCGCAAAGTAGGTTGATTTAGCTCTCCTTAATTCTGCTGTCACCTCATTCCTCAACTTCCAGTATTCTTTCCACAGTCCTTCGTTGTTTCTTTCTTTCTTTGCTTTCTGCAAAGCCTTGTATCTCCTGTTCATTTTGTGTCTCAATGCACCGCTTATCCATGGCAATGTTTGTCTTCGAAGCTTAACTTTTCTTTTTGGCGCATGTTCTTCACATGTATCTTTGAATATATCTGTCCATACTGAATACTTGTCTTCGACATCTTCGAACATTTCACAAGTGGACCATGGAGCATTCTGTAGATCCAACTTGAATTTTTCGAACTCCATTTTTTTGCAGTTTCTTATGGTTACTATCCTGGGAGGTACCTTTCATGGCTTAAAGTCCATAGAGAAGGATGCTAGGTTGTGATCGGATATTCCAGTGTCTGCTGTTTTAATATTTTCCACCAAATCAGCTTTGCTAGTGATTATCAAGTCGATCATTGTTTCTGTGGTAGGCGTTACCTTGTGAAATCTTTGTTTATGACGGAACAGTCAAATTGAACAAGCGCAGACATAAGTTTTTCTTGTAGTCTTAACTCATGTCCGTGTGCTGTTTTGCTGAAATTGACGTTAAAATCCCCCACCAAAACTAAGTTCTTGTATTTGTTCCAAGCTTTTTCTAAAGGTATTACTATATCTTCAAAGAAAGCCGTATTGTCCGGGGGTCTATAGAATGAACCTATTGTCACAGAGCTTGATTTGGTTACTACTCTTAGCCACATAGCTTCTATCTTCTCATGATCCAAATGTTTCAAGTGTACTGCAGTTAGAGTTTTCAATACAAAGACCATTCATTCGCTACTGGGTTCTTTGAGGATTTCCGTTTACTTAAATTGCTTTCACCATGTCCTTGGTGTTGCTTTTTCTTGATACGGTCGAGATCCCTACTTGTGTTACTGACTTTATTTCCCATAGTCTCTACTTTGCCCTTTAGAGAAGTTAGCTCTTCAGCGTTTCCCTTTATTTCCTCTTTAAACCGCTCGTGAATAGCTTTTGATCGTCCTTTGAGGCTTGATATCTCAGTTTCTAACGTTTGGATTTTTGAATTTCTAGCTTCCAACACAGAATTGAGTTCATTAACTTTATTTTCGAATCTTTTCACTAATTCAGCACATTCTTCTCTAACTGCGAGGAGTTCTATCCTCATGTTTTTTACTAAGACCAGGATCTCTTTAGAGGACATTTTCTCATCCGAATGTTTGATTTTGGTGACTGGATGTGAATTCGAATTCACCTGGCAAAACTTATCTGTTAGACTTTGCGTAAGGTCTCCCGACTTCCACTCGACTTGGGGTAACTTGACTGAGTGGTTTCTCTACACCAGCTTCAGCGTCACTACACCAGTGAATTGTGTTTACCACACCTGATTCACTGACAACTGATAGATCGGATGATCCATTTTCGTTTTTGAACATGTCCTTTAACCCCATCGTGACAACCCTGGTATTAAAGTACTCGTGTATTTCACAAATATCATTTGGGCGATTCCATTTATTAAGCGCACCCCCCCCCCCTATTGAGGGTTTTCAAAAAATACCCCCTGGATATTGCTTTAGTAATAGGGTATGTGGATTTCTCATTTTAACATTTCCCGTGGATTTTCTAAACCTTTGTTAACCTATTGTGGGTAACATAATTTCTCCCCCTGGATTTTTGGATTTTGTTCAATGGATATTTTGCATATGTTCTTTGAAATAGAATTAATACATCCCTCCCCCGTCGACAACTTTCTAGGTAAAAAAAAATTCCGGGCGAGTACGTTGCAATTGCTTTCCAGGTACTTTATCTCAATTTTTCATACCAAATTTCAGTACTTAGCCCAAAATAACAAATAACAGCATTAATGCTGCAATTTAGCACCATGGATTTTATTTTTAACTATTACTGTACCAATAATTGTTTACTGCAATGGATTTTTTAACATTTCATATTTTTACTACCATGGATTTATTTTGTTTAAATTTTTTCCATTTGGATTTTTATTTGGATTTTTTTATATTTACCCATGGATATATCTTGAAAAATTTCTTTCTCCTAATGGATTTTTGTTCTTTGGACCCCCTTGATATCCACAACCCTCAATAGGGGGGGGGGGGGTGCACATATTAAATGGATGGCCCATTGCCAGTCAAATGAGTTCATGCTTACAAGAGGCACTTGGCGCCTCAAGATGCTTGATATGCCGAATTGGTTTCGGCTGGCCATTTTGAATGGTTTCAGCAGGTGATGGCTTTTCCTTGGTGCACTATCTAGGAACATGGCGAGTGCTTTGCAATTGCAAATCATGGCATGGTCACAGATGATAGATAATAGTGAGCTTAAGCAAGTGACGTTTTTGACAACACGGACGTCGACCGGAAGTAAAATTGACATTTTTCACCAATCACAGCCCTTGACCCAGTCTTCTGACGTTACTCATGCCGTTCGTGTTGTCAAAAAAGTCACTTGCTTAAGTTCACTATTACCTGATGAATCACCCAGCCAAAATTGCGTCTGTGATTTTTTATGAACACGCATTGGCCGGCCGCCATTTTGGCAGTAAGTGTAATCCACGCCATGAAACGTGAGCAATCACGCATTTTGGCAGTAAGCGCCATTTTGGCAGTAAGTGTCGCACACGTCATCTGGCGTGATAGACTCGCGAAAATCGCAGACACGAAAGTCATAGGGATAGGTACACAGTGATTCATCTGGTATAATCTATCATCTGTGGCATGGTGGCGGTTACGCTGTTTAGAAATACAAACATAAACAAAATATGTAGGCATGTCTGTCAATGCTTGTTAGTGTGATCAAGATACAAATGTTTGATGCGCGTTTGCACACTTCGGTGACATCCATAATACTCTGTACCCGAGTAGTCAGTTTCACTGAATACATACAGTATAAAAAACACTACTGAATATCTGAATGCCCATCATATGGGCAATTTCACGTTGCGGACATTACATTCACAGGAAAACAATTAATACAAAACATGCTCTGTTTCCTGTTTGCAACAGTTTCAGATCTGGGAACTTTGTCATAGAAAACCTTAAGGGGACCTCTTAAGATTTCATAAAATAAAACAAAATTCCCTCGTAATCAATTCTTGTACTCTAATAATTGTTGCGGACATTACTGCAGCAAAATCAACCACACATTGAAGTGATGTTTTTAAAATGTAATTTCCTGTGAACTTTGAAAGGTATCAAAGGAACTAAAACACTTCCTGCTCTCAGTGATAATTGGGGTTAAAAAATATGAAAACGAGATGTTCTACAATATTCTTGCGCAGCTTTTATAGTGCAATTAGTTTGTGTTGCGGACATTACACTGAAACTGTTGCGGACATTACATTTTTGGGATTGTATAGCAATCTGTATTAAAAATGATAGGAAATCAAAACTGGGTGACTGATTATGCACTTCAATGTTTCTAGTCCACATAACAGGCATTCTAGCTTAATTCTACTTACATTTGTATACCCATGGGCGTACCGGGCGGGGGGCGGAGGGGGCGGCAGTCCAGTTTGTTAGGCAAACAAAGCCAGTCGGGCAATATTCGCTTCACACTTGGGCAATATTGGCTTATTATAAAAATAAATGGGACAAATTCTGTCAATTTTGTGGGGAATTCTGTCAATTTTGTGGGAAATATGCTATCTATCCAATAGGAATTCTTCGTAATCACTAGTCCCCCCCTCCCCCCCCGTCGACAACAATTTTGGAAAGTTTCTCCGGAAATTTTTTTAACAACGCGGGCACAATCCGAAAAAGTCAGGCAAATTTCTTTCCTCCCCCCTAATTTTTTCCTTCCTGTATGCCCATGTGTATACCACCATAAATCCTGGGATGAAATCATGGTCACATATATTACAGTATATAATCTTCTGTTGACAATAATATCTTTCAAAAGTGCAATATTTGTTGCACATAGACTCAGGCTATGACTCGGGTTGTGCAGCAAATAAAGTGTCATGTTTGTAGACCATTCTATTTGACAGTTTTGCATTTACTACATTTGGTGGGGATAATTAACACCCCTGGGTTTAGTGGAAGATGATCAAAACAAACATGAATTAAAACATGATTTTGCTCTTAACAACATATGCCTTACAAAACTGATGGTACAATGGCAGTATACGGTAGTGGCATTATATGTAACTTGGAAACTTTCCATGATGAATTGTGTCACTGTGATTGTGTATACAGCACGGAGTGATTATAGTTAAAAGTAAGGGTCCCATAGTCCTTTTAATGTTCTATTTTTAAGTCATCAAGCTTAAAATAACTATAGAATTCAAGCAAGACAATTATATAAGCATCTAATTCTCCAATTTCAAAAATGTAATGTCTGCAACGTAATGTCCGCAACACATTATTCAAGACATGTTAATACTTTTTATTGTCTTTTTCCAGTCTAAAATAATGTTAATACCATTTTAAAAAAGCAGCACAAATATAATGTCAAAAGAGCTAGACGTTTGGCTGAAAAATAAATTGAATTGTTTTTTTGTTGCAGACATTACATTTCTCTTACCCAAACTTCAATGTACCATAAATCACAGCAACACTGGATATTGTCTGATCTAACATTGTCATCATGATATGTGAACCTTAGACTGTGTTTGTTAAGAAATATAACTTATTTCAAAGTTAAAGTGACTGAGTTATAATTATTTTAAATAAACACACTTTATCCACAGAACAATAGCAACAAACAAGTGCAGATTCGATGGTTTGCCGCAGAGTGGGCATGGGCCAAAATTCAAAAATCGTTTTGATTTATGATAATCCAATGTGTTAACTATGGAAACATGTGGTTAGCACCACATTTTCAATGTCTCATGTGAAATTGACCATATGCATGCTGTCAAACTGTTGTGGACCTGTGGTTGACCAAATAATATTATTTTGGTATCAGTACTTGACCAACATAGAAAGTATTTCAGTGACCAAAACATTTTTGTATTTATTATTTAGAGACGACTTCATAGCTTTGACAACTCCAGAATACTCACTGTAAAAAACAATAACCTTTCTTCAGGTACTACATGCTGTTTGCCAGTTACATATAAATTAATATTATTAAAGTGACCAGATACCTGGCAGCCAGAAATTTAGTAAACTGCTGGCAATATGTTATATGGTGACCATAGTTAATTAAAATTTAATTTTTATCAAATAAACCAATCCCAAACCCTTATCTAACCCTGACTGGTAAATGTCTTAAAAAAGTCAGAAAAAAGTTTTAAAAATATATATTACTACAAATAAAGAAATAACAGCTAGCTGCCTGCTACTGCAGAGTCTAGACTGCAATAGCTTAATGACAATTCTTCGATCCAGTGGAAATAGGTTTTTCTCTACAATGAACTGCTCTATCAATGATATACCAGTTGTATTTTTCCACCTTTATTAATTTTTCAATTTGTGTCAACCCACATGAAAAAGTGTTTTAATTGCTTCCTGACAGTGAGTCGATCATAAGACTTGACAAAGCGCTATGTATGCCATTATACTGTAGTGCACACAATGGCCTCAAAGCTTTCAATAGTATCCAAATTAATATAAGCAACAAGCTAGTCTCACTGTCACATCTAAGCTTTTCGCTCGCAGTTAGAAATTTTCCTTCAAGTTGTGTTTTCCTTCACGAATGGAGTCAACAGACTAAGCTTGAGTACGAATCTGCCAAGCGTGCGAATGGGAAAAACTTGGGTGCGAATCTACCAAGCCTGGGTGTGAATCTACCAAACCTGGGTGCAATTCGACCAAGCCTGGGCACGAATCTACCAAACCTGGGTGCGAATGGACCAAGCTTGGGTACGAAACGGTAAAAGGATGGGAAAAGGCAGGAGTACGAAACAACCATAAAGTAACCTTTTTGTCCTCTTAGATATGCTACACCATCTTTGCGTCCAAATCCTCAAAACTCGAACACTATTTTATTAATGTGCAATTGTGCATGTTAACACATACGAATTAGTTAGAATTACATATTATAATAATTAAATTTGGATCTTATTCACGTATTTTCCATATAAAGGGGCGGACCATTAGAAAAGTGATGGGGGAGGGGGGGGGGAGTGGAACTTCCGGCTGCTTCGGCATTGCAGGAATTTTTTTTACTACCAGATTTCCTGCCCGAATTTATTTTTTAATGAAGCTCTGAGTCTCTGACGAAGCTTGGGCCTTGGGTTGAAAGGTTTCAATCGGCTTTAGTCTTAAAAAACTCAGTGCTTGATTGCAAGGAATAAGTACTAAAGAGGGATCTGCTGTATGTTGCGCGAGGCGGCAAGGGATATGCGGTGCATGAAAGAATTAGTTGTAAATTGTCTCCATATTTAATATATAGCAGCAATGATACTGTTCAGGATATCTTTTAATTCAGCAAATGCCCTCTATATACAGTTAGTAGAGAGTTGAAGATCTACGACGCGGCCGGCTCAACGACGCGGTCTGAATTTCAGCTAAAAAATGAACGCTAAGCAATTTCATTACTGTAATAAATGTTTGACGATTTTCAAATAACATTACAAACTGCTAAGTTTGACTAAAGCGATGCAATGTTTGCTGTAATTTCGACATTAAGTATCACCTTTTGGGTCGCAATAAGCTTCGCGTTGCTTGAAAGACGTGATAATGCTTAGTTTAATGAACTGCTGAGCATGACAAAGCCGTTGAGAATACCCCTGGGACCACAAATTATTCACAGTTTTTGTCTTGCATGACAGATTTCTTTCTTTCGCAAGCGCGTCGTTGAGCCGGCCGCGTCGTAGATCTTAAACTCTCTGTGATATTCAAGGCCAGCAGCAGGAAATTTGGGATAATGTTGTGATGTGACACAATTAGGGATATTTTGGGCTGGGATCAGGAAACTTTGGAATAGGGATATAAACGGTACATTTTGAATAACTTGGGTCAAATGAACTGCTGCAAATCTATTCATAATTACTCAGGGACGCCGGAACTGGGGGGGGGGCAGCCGCCCCCATTGCCCTTTACCAGGAAGGGCAAGGGGGGCAAAAGTGCCCTTTCAATTTAAAGGATTGCCTTGGCGAAATAGCGAATTGTCAGAAATTGTCAGTGCAATTAGCGAATGGTAGCGAATTGTCAGTGCAATTCTTTTACGAAGAAATGCAGTCATCGAGCTTCAAGAATCATGCCAAAAAATATTACTATCAAGGCGGACATTTGCCTCTTTGACGCCCGCGCGTGCGTAATTGCAAGTAATTACGATGATGGCGGCTAGTGAGAAGTTTATAGGACTACAGAAGAAGGTTTAATTAAAGCCGATATAGAGTTATATAAAACGCTCGTAAAAGTTTGGCAACCTCGAACTTGTGTGAAATACTCGGCCTTCAGGCATACATACATTATCTTTATGTTGTTGTTCATGAAAGTGTAACCCGCACACCAAAAGCGCAATGCGTTATGCGTCATTCATGTTCACGCGTATCACACTACAAACATATTACACTGCACAAAATACATTACTTATCTCAATCTGCCTGTTGACTTATATACTGCTCTATTAAATGTATTAATTGACGAGATATTGCGAATCATTATAAATAAACGTCGCTTACAGCTGCGTTGCGCGACGATTTTTCGGGAATATACATGCTATATAATGTTATATAAAGATATAATACATACTTATTATTTATTGATAGTAATGTTAAAATTAATTAGGAAGGTCGTCTTTATTCGAATTGCTTCCCCACGAGCCTTCTTCGCCAAATTCATCGTCGCTTACTGCATCGGTAAACGCCAGAAGAGTAATCCGAGCCATAAACAACTAGATATTAGCCCTGTCGACCAAAACATTGCTAACACAAATCGTCGAAATGACACAGGAAATATTGCGCCAAATTTTAACATTTTGGTACCATATTGATCACTGGATTCCAGGCTTTCAGAATCCGTGCGTACTTCTGTCGTTTACGCATACTTTAAAGAATACAGCCGCTGTATATTTCAACCACGGGTTCACCGTAGTAATAATTGCGACCAGCGAGCGAGCACCAGCGAGCGAGCTGGGAGCATCCTAATCTGTGTCTGTGCGTAGAAAATTTAAATATACCGCTGAGTTCGGATTAGCCCCGGCTCAAGATTCACCGATTCACCTCGGCTTGCATTCCATATTTGGAACATATTTCCATATTTGGAAGACCGCATGAAACGGTATTTCCGCCGCTGTTATGCCGCCCAGTGTTTTATTTACTCGTCGATACTGATGCAATTTCATACATGTACCTTTAACTTTTGTTCATCAAATTGTACATCAAATGAAGCTTAAGTTAGCATCTACTAACTGTTGTAAGTCTGTTATTGAAGACAGATTTAAATAATCAAAAAGATTAAATGCTGTGCATGAGGATGTTGTGATGTATACAAAGAAACGTCTGTTGTTTGAAAGTCATGTGGCTTTAATATTTATCTTTAAATTGCGCTTTGTCAATCGGTATTGTTATTGACACGTCATGCTATTCATAGAAGGCGACTTTGCGCCGTAGCGACAATATAATCACAAATTATTACTATTTGTTATGTAATTTGTAGCAAGTGACGTAATTGGATACCAATCAGTCAAGTTAATATTTTGATAAATTTATCTAAATTGGATATTCAGTGTAAATGGGCCGACTTTTATTATATAATGAGCAATATTGGCCCATATATTATCGCCACTCCTTTGCATAAACTTGAAAAGTTGTTACTGTTTTTTTATTTTGAATATATCAATAGACAATATGAAATAAAGTACCTTGTCATGTGCATGTTTATTTGATGCAAATCGTTATATAAAAAATAAAAAAAACCCGACCGACCGACCGACTTTTGGCAAAAGTAAAGAATGATCACCAACTATCTGGCCAAAACAGCGTGAGCCGGCGCGTTGTCATTAGTGACTAAAGTCTCCAGGTCGCACTTTTTAACCTGTGGTTACGCCTAGTCTATATCAATACTGCGGCCGGTCGCTCAAGTTCATGGCCAAAGTGACACAGGAAATATTGCGCGGAATAAAAAGCAAGCCATGTAGACATAAAGAGAGTATCGCAAAGAGCATAAAGCCGTGCGTACTTTTGGGAAAAGTCAACTATAACTAGGTAAAATTCGGGTTTATGTGATAAAAATGATAGTAAATTGCGCGATTTGGGCTTTAAACGCAACAGGATGCCGATACCGAATATTTTGGTGATCAAATGTCACAGCATATTTTCCCATGCACAATTGCCTGGCGGAGAATCCCCTCACACCCATATCATCCAATAAATAGAAAACATGATTAGGCGAAGTTCAACTCCCGCGATGTTTTGCAAACATCTCTTAGAAAATATCAATTCAAAAGTGCCCTTTCACGAAAATCTCCCCCCCCCCCTTGCCTTCACATCGTTCCGGCGTCCCTGTAATTACTCAAGTGTAACAGATTAAATATTCTTAAAAGTAAAATTTGATTCGTTTCTAAAACAACGATCTATCAGACTGAGTATAAAATGCTCTTTTATACTGCGCACTGCAGAAATTTTTTTCCACTTCTTTGCCCATGAGCGAATTTTTCTTTCTTTTTTCCTTGAGCGAATTTTTCCCCCCCCCCCCATCACTTTTCTAATGGTCCGCCCCTAAACGATGTGTGAAGGGAGCCACTTATTTATAATTTATTATTAATAGTACTATCTCCACCTGCCTTCCAAAGCACTCCATATACCGGAGTAAATCAAGCTGCTTCATTACGTACAATGAGGACAAATGGTTTAGATGATTCTCCTTTTACTTCGCATGGCTCTTCATCAACAACATTACTTCATAATTTGTATGAAAAGATTGAACGACAAAGTCAGGTACTTCACTTTAATATTTGCCAAATATGCATACTGTATTTATGTTTCAGACTTATTTTCAATATTCAGTTTTACGATTGCGGAATTGTTAATCCTTGGCATTTTGTGTCCTCCCTTGCATCTGTGTTTGCGCAATTTCCCCTTTTTTACGTAACTCAACATATGAAGATCTCCTTATGTGGAGGTAAGGTAACCTACCACTTAGACCGCGAGCAGTCCCTCGGGAGAAAGGAGGCACGCCCGGGAAGCTAAACCACTGAGAGCTAAACCCGTGGAAACGAGGGACCGCTCGCAGTCTACCTACCACTAGGCCTTCGCTCGAATCGTTGAAGTTCTTCTTGTATTTTTCAGGTAGTTGTATCCCATCAATCCGATGCTTTCTCATTATTGGCATTACCTCAACTGACCGTTCAAGATATAAACAAAAACATAGCCCTTCCGCTACGGTAACCCGGGTCCTAGGGTCACCCGACGCGCATGTAAATCGCGAACACAATCACTACATAGACTAGAGTAATCCGCTTACTCAGTAGGGTCATCCTACTTCCATGTGGGCTGGACTGCCTCTTCACCAATCCCTTTTCTTTATGAGATACAGTATGAGCATTAAGTTACCCTTTAAGTATATATTTTAAGACGAGCATTATTCGTGTTAACAGGGCTTTGATCTCCTCAAATCTAAAGTAGATACGCTAGAGACAGAAGTAAATAATCAACGAAGAGAAATGCAACAATTTAAAGGTAATTAATATGCTAAAGTTTTTCATCTGTGAAAAATTTTATGTTAAGTCTATTATTGCATTGGTTTATAAAACATTTGCGTTTCTTACAGAACGTCTTTCCCAACTTGTACAAAGAGTAGAAAGTTTTAAACCTGAAAAAGATCATGGAACCACATTTGAAGAGGTATAAGAGAGACTCAGAGATTCATGGTCGTTTTGATTAATGTATTAAAGTGACATTTTTTACCTCTATGGTCCCAATACGTTGCGATGTATCATTATTAAATAGTTTTTTTTATAAAATAGTTTAAAAGTGAAATCAGATGTGAACTAAATAAGATCAAAGATTCTATAGTCGACCCAAAAGATTCTATAGTAGACCCAAAAGATGAAAATGATGACCATGGATGGAAGACAACGACAACTGAAAGGTGATATTTATCTGTACAACATATTGTTAATTATTAACAAAGTATAGGGTATTCTCTATTGAGCTCCGTTCTCAAATATGCCTCTCTCTCTGATAGGACCACACCCGTTTTAGAGGAATAAACTTATTGAGCCTCTCTCTATTACTGTAAGCCCCTCCACGTTTACAACAAAGGAAGCCAATCATCAAAACACATACACAACAATATCAAAGGAAACCAATATTGTTTATACCGATTGGATTATTATATTGTCCTGGAAGCTAAATCAAGACGGTAATTTAAGTCAAACCGCAACCATGGCTTATACAGAAAAAAGCTGCACGATCTACAGCTGTCCGTCCTCTCGGCTCTCTTTAGTATTGTTGCGAATTATTTCTATTATACTTTAAAAAACACCAGGAATGCTAGCTACATCTGTTCACTAGACAGAACGGCATGTCTAAAGCTAACCAGTCTGCAGTCGATCCAATCTCGTTCACCGAGCCTGCGATCCTCGGGAAGGAACGTGAGGCTCTGGGATAATCCGTTTCAGGGAGGAATCTGATTGGCCGTTGACATCGAATGCGCAGTTCGGTCCCTTCGGTCTTAGCCAGGATTCCTGGCTTCCGGCAACGGATTATCCCAGAGCCTCACGTTCCTTCCCGAGGATCGCAGGCTCGGGGAACGAGATTGCAGTCGATCGAACTTAGTCAAAGACAACCTCGTTCCCAGGCTATTCCCTCTTGAGGAAGAAATACCCTGGTTCCGGCTGATCACGTGTCACCAGGATTTCGCGTAATAAATTAAAATGTACCTTAGCGTAGGGTGGTAGAAGAACGTGTTTGTTGTTTTTGAAAAGAAGGGAAGACCCTGGGAACAAGGTTGAGTTCAAAAATGTGGTTAGGCAATCGTATGGAAATGTCTTGTAATTATTGTAGGAAGTTGTAATTTCTTTGTTATCAAAGGTTAGGTCATCATATGACTGAAAGCGGACAAGTTTTAAGCTCTCTGGAAGAAATTCACAGTAGACTAGGTAGGTATTTTAGTTGTGTTGTCATTATAATATATAGTGGTCAGTTTCTAATAATTTTACAACAAAACAATATTCGAATTACGATTTCTTTTGTAGATAAAATCGAGTCCGATTTATCAAGTAGCCAACATAATGTGGAAAATAACAGTAAAATGGTTGAAAAGGTACATGAAAATTAGCCACCATAACATCGTTTCGAACACATTATAAACGTGACGTCGTACTGGCCTAACGTAAAAATTCTTACGTAGGAAACGTTCGTCCCTAGATTCCAGTCCCCCGTTGGCGTAATATTTTATAATATTGACTAGACCCAAGTCTAAGGTGTTTATGTATCATTTAAACTTTGCTCTTTTCGAAGCACCAAATGAAAACCCATTTTTCCTTTACTGCATGTACGTTGTCACTGTATAAATTTCATCTTTTTAATATTGAGAAAATTGTGTCATAATGGTTTTACATGTATTGTCTAGAATGTAACGTTATTATCTGACTGGAGAAATGAAAATATGGAATCAATGAATCGGCTTTGCAAGCTGCAGGATTTGTCTGTTGATGAAGTTAAACACTTAAGGTGATTTTTCTGTTTAGTATTGTTTAGTATTTATCATAAGAATTAGTATTGTATTTTATTGGGGTTTTTTTCGAAGAAATTCGATTACACACAATATGCTTCCACAAGAGTACAGTTTTGTATGTGGTCTTTTGACTGTGGTCTTGGTGAAAAAGATACAAAATAGTTACTGTCGTTCCAATTGAAGTGTTGCTCAAATATTGATTCAATACATTACCTCGGGCTGACCAATTCATTTCATCAAGTTCCTCGAGATATTCATACACTTCCTAGTATAATTGTAAACTTCCTGTTGAATAGTTTGAATGCACCAATCACCTTTGTCATAAATAGAAAGGAAGTGACCAGAAATTATCAAATACTTGGAATTGGCTCTTTCACAGGAAGTGTATGAATATCTCGAGGAACTTGATCAAATGAATTGGTCAGCCCGAGGTAATGTATTGAATCTCTGGTATTGAATCAATATTTGAGCAACACTTCAATTGGAACGACAGTAATTATTAGAAAAATGGTTAATTACTTTAATTTTTATTTCAGATCCAAACTGTACGATGTGCAAGATAAAATTCACGAACTTGAGACGAGTCTAAATGACGCTCGCGTTCACAATGAATTCTCGACCAGTCGAAAATCAAATAGTTTTCTTGGTAATAACAGTTATATTCTGTTTTATGCTAATAGTGCCGTATATGTTTAAATAGGATGCGCATGCGTGTATATGCACAATTTATCGCCGCACAAATGGAAGCGTGCATTTGGTTATTATATGGGTAATTGGCAGATACACGCCCTCAAATTTAGAAATACTCCCCAAATCCTAAATTCTGGCTACGAGTAGACCCTGACTGGAAACAGCAGGGGAAGATACGATCCTGAGGCAGAGTGATGGTTAGAATAGTATTTTATTAATATGAATACCGTTCAATCTCCCTATTAAATACGGGCATCAAAGTTACAGACCAAACTGGCAAACTGTCCTTATACTGTAGAGGTGCCCGTTTATAGAAATCACGTTACTTTTAAGTTGAAGTTTGGTATATTAATACCAAAGCGTCACGGGTACATGTATATTTGCTACAGAGATGGCCTCCCCCCTTGCAATCTCAAATCCTTCTCCAACTGGAAAAGTGGGATATAGGCAGTAAAACTGATTCCAGCCTAGATGAAACGTGCTCATTGGCCTGAAGTGATACAAAACTGTCTGTAAGGCCAAATAAAAAAAATACTTGGTTAGCGTCACACTCTCACAAATTTTCAGAGGCGGGCGGGCGCTTTTTTTTTTAATTTTTACTCGTTTTTTAATTTTTTAATAGTATTTTTTGGGGGGATGGGGGCGGTTTTTCCACCATGTCGGTGAAATTTTTTGTACTGATGTCGCGAAGGCCGCCATTTTGCTATAAGAACCTTGTATACCCAATCCCACGCGCTCCTATCGATCAGTATATAGCGCGAAGGTCTGAGCAAGAGAAAAATTTCAAATATTAATCTGTTTTAAGCTGTAAAACGAAGAGATTTACATAAAAAAAAAAAAAAAAATTCAGAGGCGGCAGAAAATCGAGAGGCGGGCGGTGACGCTAACCAAGTATTTTTTTTATTTGGCCTAATGCTGCGCCCTTTAGGCTGTAGCTTCATTGCTTACCTTGGACAACTGAGACCTGGTAATGTGCACAGTTTGATTGCAATGGTTGTAAAACAACTCTGTATGTGGTTTAGATAATGACATGAACCCGAAAGTAAAACACAGTTACATCTCAATATCGAGCGATGAAGACGAAAGACATAGTTTTACAAATTCAAATTCGTCTGACAATTTGGATGCAAGCGATCATGGTGATTCATCACTTGGATTCAATGGTTAGTATACAGTATATGACACTATATGTCGAAAGTTTTTTTCTGGATGAAAATTTCATTTGATTCTACGTAGTACGTTCAGATTTAAAATTTATCCCCCGTATTCCTTGGATTTGATCAAAGTACTACTTAACCAAAACCATGTTTTTTTTCAAGTTTTACTATTCTACTAAAGGTGTATTATATGGTTGATACATGTACAGTATGGTGGTGATCAGTACTTAGTATGAGATGTGTGTGCAAATCATTTTCTTTGTTTCAGAACTCAACCTGGACGGCAGTGATAGACAAAGAGAAAAATCACAGAGTTCTGGATCAGATTTACTTCATTCATCCTTGAACTCACTAACTGGTTCTGAGGATTCCTTGAGTGAGATATGATCTACGGCGATAAAGGTGATACGTTGCCTAAGATACAGTAACTGCCACTGTTCAACTCCCTGGTCGTAAACGCAAAACGATTTGGAAATGCAACTGAAGGATTTATGAAAGCGCATGTATATGAATGGTACGCGTCACACGTGTATGAATGATTGACGTGTATGAATGGTTCACGTGTATGAATTCTGAGAAGTTAAATAACTTTACTCTTAGCGGAATACAGTAAAACATGACCAACATAAAAAGCTTGTCTTCAACCATATGAACTTGTAACCTAGCGTAAGGTGAGGCAAAAACAGTACCTGGGTTTCCTATTCTTGTTGCAAAAACGTTATGTATAGGACAGGTCGGGTTTTTTTGTTTTGTTAATTTTCTTTATAAATGCTCATGCACGAGAATGATATTCTACAGTACGTCAATTACGGCAGCACAGATGGCGAAACAAGCAGATTATAATTTTTTTGACAGGTTATACTTTATACAGCTAGTGACATAACGCTACGAACTGGGTACGAAAAATTGCTCCGAAACCAATGCATATTTGGCCTAATTTACATATCAAGCAACTAAATTAAAAATTAAGGAAAGAGAAAAAAACATAAAAAAGATTGTTGTTTTAGATTTATTTCTATGTTTTACTTAATTATTGCATCTTTTACATAAGTCTGGTAAATATCAAATAATCTATGATTTTGAAATATCTGTTCAAATTCTTTCAAACTTGTACAATCTAGTGTCTGAAATCCACTGGCAATTCTGCAAAAAAAAATCACTTCAAATGAATGAGAAAATCAGCGGAATGTTTTAGCGCTGTTCGCAAACCTTCGGCTTCGTGTGTAAATTGTCTATTTCAGCACAAATGTCAAATGAACTTGTTATTTTAAAACTGTGATTAATGTATAACGACTCTTTTCACATAGAAAGAATTCAAAATATGAAGAGGACAAGTTAGTTAAACGAAGAATCGTACAAGACAATCGAGTCAGTCTGTCGTTTGCCTTCAATACGTCATCGTCAAACGTGGAGTTTCAGAATTGCATGATACGCCCAGTCATGGTGACACTGTGACAGTCAGTTCCATTTATGACCAGTCAAACTATTGAACAATTCATTACCTAACATTGATCAATTCATTTGCTCAAAAATTGCTCAACTCCCTGTTTACTGGCATGCTTGTTCCCAATTGGTCAATCAGTCACTGAAACGCATAGCCATTGGTTGATTCGAACACACAGGAAGTTGATCAATTTTTCAACGAATGAATTGATCAGCTCTAAGTAATGAATTGATGCGATATTTTATCAACACTTCCATTGGCATTGCAACGACAGTAAACTCTGTATTAAAAATGTGCATGTTAGATATTCTGTTAGACGTTTTGTGTATTACCAAAATATATCTGATTCAATAGAACTTTCTTTTCACCAATTCTTTTTAATGAAAATCCATCCCTCTCAAATGTTCAGTAGATTGATCAAAAGGTTTTTCAGTATTGCAAAATGAGTGATTTCAAAAGCGCGCATGCTCAGACCATTATTTGCACCAGTTATTTGCAGTTAACGTATTTATATTTTCACCAGTTATTCGTAGGAAAATTAGCCAATCAACGTTGAGAAAATGAATAAGTAAATGATAATACAGCTGTGATTATTTGCACAATATTTATTTGTTCTTACCTGTTCTGGGAAGTATTTTCCACTTCACACAAAACATCCATCATTCTTTCTTTACAAGCTCTCCCTGCTGAGTCAACATCGACTGTACATGTCCTCAAACGTTTTAAATATTTACTGATGTCTGATTTGAAACCTTCAATAATCTCAATAATAATCTTTTCCCAGAACAAAATACAACCATTTAAATTAAGTTCTGTTACCCAATTTGTAATTGTCTTTAAATATTTTTTCCGTGATCTCATATGATCAAACTTCAATACACAAATGTACAATTTATCATCATTTACTGGCCTTTTTCTACTGACTTGAATTTCGGTTTCTAGACATATTTCGGATATTTTTTCCTGTAGCCACTCTACAAGTTTTAAAACTATTGGTTCTGAAAATTGCGCCAAACTTTCCTTTGCGTGTCCCTTCAATAATTCTTGTATTTCACTCGTCTTCTTCCTTGTTAGCTGTGTAGATAAAACCGATATTCCTGGCAAAGAACTTGGATAGTCTTTGCTAAGTGAAACACCGAGTCTCATTTCAGTATTTTCAGAGGGAATTTTGACGGTCAATTGCAAATTTTCTACCTTGCCTTCGACTAAATTACGACAAGAAGATTCAATATCTGCATCAAGTCGACCATCGTTAACAAGAAACTCGTCCTTGGCACAAAAAATTGAATCAAGCACTTTAAGTTCGTCGAAAATAAGCTGAACCCGCTCCTCGACGTTCGCCATTTTGTATTTTTTTCGCAATTAAATATTCCATTGTCTCAAACGCATACTCCGAAAGTTAGAATTCGTAAGCGAAGATAACACGATTAGTGTTCAGAACGTAGTTTGGCGTATGATTCTTACAATTCTATTTTTTTCCTGTTTTGGTGGTATACTCATGACAACAAAAAATATGGAGATAAAAAATATAGAGAAATAGTGTAAAAGAGTTGTGTATTTCTGCGTCTGTTTTGTTTCAATTTTCGCGCTTCTTCAAGATTAATAAATAGAATTGTTATGTCCGACAAGAGGTAGGGAATTTCCTAAAAGGAAAACGATGTCTCGTATCTGCAATACTTATTTTGTCCTTCAAATACAGAAATTCTCCGTTTATATTCTATATATATATATTTTAAAATATAAATATCACTTATTCACTTTACTGTATATATTTTAATAGTTTAAAAGTATTAAATTCTGCGTATTTTAAATTTAGGTCTGAAAGATCCTTGTGGGATATTGCTATTGATATAAGAAACGACAATGAAAATAAAAAGAATGGTAATGTGTAAAATATTACAGTAGTAAAAGTAGTATATTTCGACAGCCATGGTGAATTTCCTTTCTACATGCGAGAAACTATAAAAGCTTGCGCGAGTAGTATATACTGTAGTATGTACAAAAATGAATAACAAGTACCTACGGTGCTTTTGCCACTGAAACAGAAAAATGGAAGTCTGACTCCAGCTCAAAACATGAAGCCAAACATGGTGGATTTTGAAGGCATGCCAGTCCTCCCAATGTGTGTGGTCGACTGAACTTATATACATTTTCCCTATCCCCAAGTAAAATCGAAGAAAATTTGAATGAAAAGTTGAATGGAAATTTTGTTTTGGGTTGGTTCTAATAATCTTGAGAATTTTTGGCTGTGTGGGTAAGTGGACTAAAACTGATGCCCAAAGAATGCCTTCAAAATTCACCATAATTGACTAAGATACAGAGTTCAGTAGGTTTCACTGCTGCCAAATTGCTGCATGAAATTGATATTTGTGATTAATTTGCATTAAGTCAATATTTAAAATCAATCCAGCAAAATGGCTTGTGGAACATAGTATTAAACTGTAACTATGAAGTGTTGGAAGTATGAATTACAGGGTGCGATAATTCAAGATTTTTAGTTGTACCTGACTGGTACTCTAATGACTATCGTGTCGTACTTGAGCTGGTACAAACTTAAGACTCAAGGTGTACAACTTACCCTTTGAAATGGGTCATTCCAGAAAACATCCATACCACCCCCACGGAGGAAATAGGAAGTTAACCCCCCTACCCCCTTCGGATGTCCTAATACATGTACTATTATCAAAAACAATTTTTTTCTCCCCTCCCCCTCCGGACAGCAGAAATTTCCTCTGTGAGGGGAGTATGGATCTTTTCTGGAACGAGTCCCAATGATGATGTGCCCGTGGAACAGGTTTCTGAAAGGTATTCAGTAACCCGAAACTACAAGTTAGAATGAGAAGGACGACAATTACACAAAACACTAGAATTGGCTCCAACATTCCCATCAGTCCAGCATGTTTCATGCCCAGACATGTCAGATGGACCTATATATACCTTTACACAGGGATGGATTTGCTGCGGGGGTGGAAGGGGGGTGCACCCCCTAGCCCTGGCCAGGGGGCTGCTATTTTTCATGATAAAGCAAAAAATTATTAGAGACAAAATAAGACACAGTAATTTGAGTAATAACATGATGATAAGCAAACTGTGAACAACAATTACAATTCAAATGCTGTAGTCAAGCAAAACTTTGCAGTAGTAAGCAAGTCGATGGGTGGGCGGCACACATGACTGACACAATTAGCTCGGCACCAGAGCTGGCAGAGCACCCTACCAGATCATGCTGGATCCATCCCTGCCTTTACATAATAATACAGTTTTGAATACCTTCGGCTTGGTACTTAGGTCCTTTGGTACTATCAAAAGTTCCACGTACCTACGTGGTACTTGGTTAAAAACAAAGAAGTACCAGACAGGCATATTGGCATACCTACAGTACGTAAGTATGCAAATTATCGCACCCTGAATTACGTACTGTTATTGTATTGGGGAATGGAGGTCAAAACCCTGTAGTGAGTATCAGGTTGAGTATACAAACAGTCAAATAGCTTCGACAGTGATCTATCCAAAACAGAGTTCTGTCAAGGTGCTGTGTACTTGTTTTAGACAAAATTTATTTATTAACTTTACAATCATACAAAAAATTATAACAATGATTGAAGGTATGGTCAACAGGACATGAGTCCCATGTGAAGACCAACCTGATACAATACAATAAGTAGACATACATTAAAGACAAGGACTAGAACACTATTTACATAGCTATATAAAAATTAATAGTTTAGATTATGAGCAACAGCTTAAAATTAGAGCAGTAGGTTTTTCAAGTGCGCATTCTGTTAACATCGAAAGAAGAGTCTAATTGAGAAGAGTAGTGAGAATGGAGCTGGAGCTTGAAGGATGAAACAGACGAACTGTTACGAATGATCGGAGAGAGATTTTCCATAGAAAGACAATTCGGTTAAAAAAAAGAGTTTCTAAAAAGAGAGGTTTTGCACGGATTGACTTGACAGAAGCAAGTTGTCCTTGCTTGAACGGGTTAATTGTACTAGATTGAAAGGGTGTCCACTTCACATTATTGATTGCTTGTTAATTGTACTAGTAAGATTGAAAGGGTGTCCACTTCACATTATTGATTGCTTGTTAATTGTACTAGATTGAAAGGGTATCCACTTCACATTATTTCACCCTGCATAGCACATACTGTATAATGCACCCAGGAGTCTCTAAAGTACTTTTAATATGTGCAGGTGAAAATGGTGAAAAGATTCCTAATCAACAATCAGAAGAACTGAGCATTTTAATCATGGGCAGTAAAGGATCAGTAAGAAATTTATAAATATATTTTCAAAACTTCAATAATAGAGAATACCAGAGTATTACAGTATGACTTGTTGATAATAGTATCACTGTGATTGTTCTCATTTGGACCTGAATTGTAAATTCTATTTAATTAAATATTTATTTACTTTAACCCATTGAGTACTGTGTTAGACAGAGTAAAATAATAAAGTGGTTAAGTTTTGTTGACTTAATATATATATACATTTATTATTTCCATAGGGAAAATCAACGATTGTCCTGAGATTTCTAGACAAGTATGTTAATTTATCTTTTACCATACTGTACAACTAAAAGTAGTCAAATTATATCTACCATAGGCCATAGCTGCCCATGCAATTATATAATATAATTGCAGTATAGTTGCACCTGTTCTTATAAACCAGAAAAAATTTCTACTTTCAGAGATGAAAATCCTAAACCAACGGTAGCCTTAGATTATACATTTGGAAGAAGAGCAAAAGGCCACAACATGGTTAGTAACCTTTTCATTTTTTGTTTTGCCATATAGTTTTAAAATCCATTCTCCTTGTTCTTATTTATGTTTGTTGTTTTTTGTTAACCCGTATCACATGTATCTCGGACTCTCAGTCGTAAAAATTGAAGGAAAGTAGAGTATGGTTTGTGTATGCAACATGTTTGTTCTGTTCCCGGCATTGAGGCAATGCGAGCAATAGTCATGAGTCAATGTGATCAATATTCATGACTCATGAGAATGCGAAGAATATATGCACTGTAGAAAATGTACCCAGCTAGGATATTTGTTTTTCTTGTTGTTGTTTGGGGGTGTTAACAGGCTGAGGGTGTTGACAGGCTGGATTGTGAGCAGTATGCCAGTGTTAGGCCGTGTTTACAAATGCATCTCTTGCCAGTATTAGGCGGTGTTGACAAACGCGTCCCTTGCGTATGTTCTCTATTGGTTATACTCCCATTGTGATCATGTTTTCAGCAAAGAGATATCGGTCATATTTGGGAACTTGGTGGAGGTGCATTTCTTTCAAAACTTACTGAGGTCCCCTTGAAGGCTGATACAATCAGGTGAGGTATACAGTATTTGTACAATAAGGGGGATGTTAACAGAGAGGAAATTTATTTTTGTTGTCAAAACATGAAGATTAAGGTCATTCAAAATCTTGAACTTCAAATGGCAATAGACCTTTCCCCTTAATACCTTATGAGTGAAATTTTGATCTAGATCTGCCTGGACGAAAGTTTCATCACAGCTTGAAAGAGCATCACAAAATTAGTAATATTCCGAAGTTTCGTTGTGAAATGTTGTAAAATGCGGATAGTATAGCCTTGCGAAGTTTGCCGTTTTTCAGTCATTTTGCATTACAAACGGGAAATTGATAATCAGATGATCAAACTGATTATGAATTTCCCATTTGTAATACAAAATGACTGAAAAACGGCAAAAATCGCAAGGCTATATTATCCCCATTTTACAACATGTCGCAACGAAACTTCGGAATATTACTAATTTTGTGATGCTCTTTCAAGCTGTGATGAAATTTTTGTCCAGACTTGTCTAGATCAAAATTTCACTCAAAAGGGGAAAGGTCTATTAATAATACTGTGGACACGTCCTTTAACACACTCACATCCTTTTCTTGTTATTTCAATATTTGTTAATGTAATTTGTAATGGCGAAGTTGTATAAATAAATAAATCTAATCACTTCACATGTGGGTTTTTGTCGTGGGGCGTGGTATTTAAATGAATTTCTTCTAAAAACGGAGCTACATTAATTATCAGCAATATATGAGAAAAAATTGGGATACTCTGGTTTCCCCCTACTGGTCCTGTAGTAAAAGCGACACTGGCCCAATATAGCATATGTGGCCTTACTGGTACTCAAAGGAGAAAGCTTAGAAGTGATACTGTACTCTGTAGACAATAAAGAGCGATCCTGCATGTATAAACAAAGTTACCTGTAGTTTAGTAATTAATTTAGTCTTTGAACACGGTCTCTT
Source organism: Paramuricea clavata (assembly GCA_902702795.2). Taxonomy (NCBI): domain Eukaryota; kingdom Metazoa; phylum Cnidaria; class Anthozoa; order Malacalcyonacea; family Plexauridae; genus Paramuricea; species Paramuricea clavata. The sequence goes on along the minus strand of CACRXK020001910.1, from coordinate 24,489 downwards.
GGTGCCCATCACACAACATATATATATATTATATATATATATATATATATATATATATATATATATATATATATATATATATATATATATATATATATATATATATATATATATATATATATATATATATATATATATATATATATATATATATATATATATATATATATATATATATATATATATACTGCACCTATGTGAATACTTGTTTTTCTTTTTTCAGGTCAACATCGGTACTTCTTGTTGTAGATTTATCTAAACCAAATGAACTTTGGCAAACAATGGAAGTCCTTTTAAAAACCGTTAGTAGTTTTAAATTAAACTTTAATGTGACATTTCCTTTGGAATAATTTTGAAGTGGTTATTAGTTTAATATATTAAGTGTGAATTCAATTTCTTCAGACAAGAGCTACTGTGGATAAATTGCTGTCAGATTTGAAGAAAGAAAACTCCAGGTTTGTTTGAATTATATTGCTTAGCTAGTAGAACCTCTCTATTATGGACACATCTCTATTACGGACACCTCTCTATTATGGACACCTCTCTAATATACGGATACCTTTCTATTACGGACGCCTCTTATACAGACACCTCTCTAATATACTGACACCCTTTAGTACACTGACACCTCTCTAATATATAGACACTTCTCGTATACTGACACCTCTCTATTGAGGACATCTCTCTAATTTCTTTTAAGCAAGAACTAAACAACAGTGATGGCTTTTTTGTACAGTCAGATGGAATTTTCGAACACAAATTTATATACATTTTTGGACTTAACCAGGAGAAGTTGCGAAAAATGCAACTATAAGCTATTAAACGAAACAGGTTTAAGTAGTATCTCATCAATACAAAGGAACTCAAAGCGAATTAGCTAACTATTTTGTAACAAAATTACTCTCTCGTGTGCTTAAGTTAATTAAAAACTGTCAACATTCTTCAAAGTCAAAAGCATACAGAACTTCAAATACAGAGAAACGACACAAACTGAGGTGATAAAGATGGCAGATTGGAAAGTCTGTTCCTTCGATGTCTCTTCGAAATATACAAAAAAATCTAGAAATTTGATACTGTATATATCGAGATGCACACAAGTCGTGACACAAGCTTCGGAAGATAGTACATTGTCATTTGAAGTACCAGTTGATGAAAATGTTCATTGTGTTACCTGTGAAATTGCACCGGATCTTTCAAAACAACCCCCTATGCGTTGAGAGACCCAGTGCAATTTCGTGGGAGTGAAAATCTATAGTCTGTATAGAGCTGCATATCACCACATATCTGCATGCACTCACCATGATGGCTTTAACCGTAGAGAAACTGGGCCAATCTAAATGACATAAATTTTACTGCTAGAAATAATGTATAGGTTAGAGAATCATGTTAGTAAATTACTTATGGCTTTTTCTAACAGCTTAGCACAGGAGATCCAAGACGCAGCTTGGACACGATTTGGAGAAAATCATGCGGTAAGTTGATAATTTAACGATATTTTAAAATATTTAACCAACATTACCCAATATTTCGCTCAACCTCGTAGACATGGGCATTTCCTGGAAGTGAGAAAATACCCTTGCCGTTACTTGTAGTCACGCGACTGCCTAGATTTCGGGCAGTGACTCATATACTTCGTGAGGGAGAGGATGAAATAATAGCTACAGGGTACATGCAGCTACCATGGAAATAAATGTAAATAAAAGAAGGCGCAAAGCGCGGTATTTAACCGTTTAGAACTGACGATAGGTATGAACTAAAATTAGATGCAGTGATCCACGTATCCACAGCAAATGTCGCGAAACCTCGTGTCCACAAATATTCAGCCTTTGGTTGTATTACGATGCATGGGTTCGAGATTGTCTATTGTGAGCAAAACTTCATTCAATAGGCGCTATCACATCTTTATCCATATTTTACTTTAAGGATAAATCTTTCCTCACTCCATTTCCAATTCCTCTTGGAATTGTGGGTACCAAATATGATATTTATCAGGTAAGAGCGTTTTCTGCAACAAATAAAACGTCTTTCCATTATTCTGTACATTTCTTTTGCATGAAACGGCAACTATACAGGGTGTATAAAAAAACGAGACCTTTAGAAGTCAAGCTCTTGTTGGAATTTGAATACATAGCACTATGCTGAACCCAGGGGGCATAAAACAGAATAGAAGTGAATTTTATGCATGACGAAGTTATTTAAAACTTTCATTTGGTTTCGTCCAACATATGAATTATGTGCTGATTAATTTAACGCAGCGCGTAAAACAGTAAAAACTCTGTGGGCAGTTGAACCATTTTTATTCGAACTGACGATATGACTAATAGTACTTTGACTATTTTTTGTGCAGTTATGCTCTTTCATACGATTAGAGGCTATTTTGCTTAACCACACCCTGCATGCATAACATATATATTGCAGTCAGTGGCGCCCGACGATTTGGTCCCGCTATTGCAAATTTCAACTCATTATTCATTTCTTTAGAAATTGATTATGTTGATAGTTTATAAACATGGCAATATTTGCATAGCTAGCGGGACTGAATCGTCGGGCTGGCTACGCCACTGATGGCAGTGATAACAAGTGCCATGCTACAAAATTGTCCAGACGATTTGTTACTTCCTTGAGAATTTTTCGTTTCATTTTTTCCATCAATGTATTGTTATTTGGCTCTCACGTTTTTATTGTTGTGTAGGATTTTGATCCTGAGAAAAGAAAGATGATCAGCCGTACTCTACGTTTTATTGCTCATAGCAATGGCGCACACCTACAGGTACACTTAACGTTATTTAATGATTCATATACTATGCATCTTTGTCAGACCCAGTCTCTTTACCACAGAAAATAACTCACTGCCGTCTGATTTATACATATAGACGTTATACTTTTCTCATTGTTCCGACTGAAGGATAGACTTCATTTCAAATATATTTGACCGTACATTTTGCAAGAACTACCTCCTCCGCAGGTGCTTAGGGAGCATTACGGGCAGGTTCGGAAAATGCGGGTTACAGGCCTTCGTCTTTCGCTTTACGTTTCTAAATATGGCCCGCAAAATTGCACCGCCCGCAAATTTTCCCGAAAAAGGGCCTGCGGAGGAGGTAGGTGCAAGAATATAAACTGCATGCATGCATGCAATGTCAATCTCGTTCCCAGAGTATGCCTGTTCGCGAGTTAGGTAGTGGCACTACCTAACCCGCGAACAGGCATACTCTGGGAACGAGATTGATGCAATGTTTGATTTTTTGTTGGGAGGGCTACCTAAGGTCCCCCCCCCTAACCTCTAACATTGCACAAAATTATAATTATTATGACCATTGAAGCAGAGCTGATATTTACAATATCTTGCTCTTTTGTTTTTTTCAAGTATTTTAGCTCTAAAGCAGAAGGATTGATAACTCGAACAAGAACGTTGTTTGGCAGTTTATTATTCCGTGCAGCAGCGAGGTGATTTTCTGCACTTGATTATTTTTAATATTTTATGTAATTGAAGCTATTAACAGATAAGATTGCTGTCTAAACCAAGGATGACAAATCTTCTTATATTATTTTATTTTCTATAGCTTTGAAAAAAACATAATCGTATACTTTCAATTGAACCATTGTTTATATAAAAATAGAAAATTGTTAGTTGTTCACCAATAGATTTGTATCACAACTGCTTGACACTTCAATACTTCATATACAAATATCACACAAATCACTAACATTAAATTTTTGCTTGAATGTCGAAAATCTTCTTATATTCCCTTAAATCTTCTTATAATGAATATACTGTACTGTAAGAATTAAGATTTTTTCTGAAAAAATATCCATCCCTGGTCTAAACTACAGGATATATGGACCTGAAAACATTGTGGAAGCTTAGCAGAACCTTCGTTCGAACATCGATGAGTTTTTAATCTTTCCTAGACACGCGTCATCTTATTGTTGAATAGTATACCTACACTATTAAATGCACACAGCATAGTACTAGACAGTGAGCAGTTACACTGTATTGCAGTTTCCATGTGCTTAAACTTTATTTTTCTTCATTGTTGTTACAGTAAAGTTGTTTCTACTGACCACAACAAGCCAATCATAGTGCCAGCTGGTCATGACACCTTTGCAAGCATTGGTAGGTTGTACATGTACTTCGTTCATACCCGTTCATTGTGTTGCATTAGCAAGAAAAACCGTTGGGTAAAGCCTGGTTTTCATTTAGTCGTGTCTGTATGTCATGAACATATCAAGGTGGCCGATGCAAAACCACTAGTGAGTCGAAGTTCTGCTTGTATTTTTTAGGTATAGTTGTACCCTGTGCACGGACGTAGCGAAACATCTGAAGTTGGGGGGGGGGAGTGTCGGAGGATTTTACCTAAAATTTGAACTTTAATGTTAAAAATTCACCTGGAGTGTAATAATTATAACAGAGCTTTTTCTGATTGATTTCCACTGTCATACTAAGTTTGCGAAGAAAGGGGGGTCTTGAAGGTCTTCCCCCGGAAAATTTTAACATTTTTGAAGCTCCACGACTGCATTTCTTGCGTTTTCTAAAGCAAATTCGCAAACGAATTGGATCAAAATTGAATGTATTTTACAAAAATGGTTATTACTAATGGGTATTACGCAAATTTTACCTGAAAATGTCAAAATTTCAACTTGAATTTTACTTGAGTTTCACAGTTGGGAGTGGTTTACACCCCCCCTCCCCCACACACCCCCCGGTCGCTACGTCCCTGTGTACCCTCTTTCAACCGACAGCTGTCTCGTTGTCGTTGCTGCCTACACTGACACAGACCGTATATTTATATAGTCAGTAACAACTTATTTGGATACAACGCATAAAAGGCGACATAAATTCCCAGACTATTTTACACCGTCGCACATGACTTGGTCATACAGTACATGACAGTTTAACCAAGCGAAAACCAGGTTGACCCTGTTATCTACCAGCATTTCGCCCGCCACTAACAATGTGCCACATTTGTGGTATTTGGAGGAAGTCTATGTTTTTAATTAGCTACTGAATTATGTATCCTGTGTTGATAAACAGGCATATTACAATCTTTTTCTTTCAAATTCCCAGGTGCTCCACCTGTGCCTACTGAAGATTTAGCAAAATTGACTGGGAGGTAAAAACCTTTTTCATGCATTGCACTTTACTAGATTTGTTGAGTACAAATACCGCGACCATCATATGTCAGATAGCTTCAGAGAAAAAAATGAAACTATAAAATGGCAGTCACAATTATACCATACAGGGAAGAAGAGATGAGAGTAGTTTCCCCGCCTAGATCCTTTCTCTCAGACTCTTTGTTTTGATTTATTTGTATACAATACATGCATGTATGATCTTATAATATATGTATTAATTTCTTTAGACGCCCATACGACCTGTGGAAAGCTGCTTATGCATCTGTTTTTCCTCCAGAGGTAAGTGATTTATTAATATGGAGGATTTTGCATAAAAATGATGGAATTTTTGCCTGAAAATTTGAAATAGTGATCATGCAGTCGACATGGCTTTTAGGGCCGGCTTTAATCGAACTCAATATTGGAGGATGACTGTATAATTGGTAAATGCAGTTATGCCTTGTTTTAGAACCAGCAAGATACACTGAAGAACGAAGATATTACCCATAATCCTCAGTATGCTGAGTCAGGAATTGATTCAATGCGTGCGCAAAAAGACGAGGTATATATGTGAAGGTTGTTTGTAATATGACATACTGTATCTTGAACCTTAGCTATTTTAAAAAATACTGCTATGCGTGTATTTTCGGAGAGTGATACTACAAGTTGTTCTGTATTTCGAAAAGATTCATGTACAAGTGTGGGCGATAGCGATACAAGGAATTGAAACCTGGTGGGGTTTTTTTTGTCATTGTCGGGCCATACTGTACCCGAATTTGCTGGTGGCAATGAAACTACTTATTTAAATGCAATGCTTTATATTGTGCAAATTTTTGCGTAGGAGCTCGAGAGATACAAGAGGCAGGCAGAAAGGAAAGCAAGAACTTCTACTCATGGGAAAACCACACAACCACGGGAAAAATAAACTGAGAAAAGACAGATATCATGAGGGCTGTACAAAAGGTGAAATAAAAATATGGGATGTGCTAATAATGTATTATAGAAGTAAATATCACTGTAGACAATTACCTATGGAGCTCAAGCAAACGCCTTTTTTGTCAACACGAACGTCGGATTGCCAAGGGGGGATTGGATTAAAAACTGTATCAGACTGTCAGTTTGTTGGTAATCTTCAACACATATGACAAAACATAAGTTTTTCGCTTCTTTACACGAGTGCTATGATGCAAAATGCCGCCAAAATCAGTTATACCAATAGACCTTTCCCCTTTTAAATGAAATTTTGATCTAAACAAGCCTGGACAAAAATTTCATCACAGCTTGAAAGAGCATCCAAAATTAGTGATATTCCGAAGTTTCGTTGCGAAATGTTGTAAAATGCGGATAATATAGCCTTGCGAAGTTTGCCGTTTTTCAGTCATTTTATGTATTACAAACGGGAAATTGATAATCAGATGATTATCAATTTCCCGTTTGTAATTCAAAATGACTGAAAAACGGCAAACTTTGCAAGGCTATATTATCCGCATTTTACAACATTTCGCAACAAAACTTTGGAATATTACTAATTTTGTGATGCTCTTTCAAGCTGTGATGAAATTTTTGTCCAGGCTTGTCTAGATCAAAATTTCACTTAAAAAGGGGAAAGGTCTATTGTCGGGCGACGTTCATGTTGACAAAAACTTCGCTTGCTTAAGCTCACTATTGCTTGCATAGACGACCTTTGCCGTATTATTGCACGTATATGCATACAGCTATTTCAATTAAGGTTGTCCCCCAAGCAAAGCGGAAAAGTCGTATACGAGCGCGAAAGGCCGCTGGGAATCGCTAATTAATTCATTCATTTATTAGCGATTCCCAGCAGCCTTTCGCGCTCGTATTCGACTTTTCCGCTTTGCTCGGGGGACAACCTTAATTGAAATAGCTGTATAACACTCTTCCGTTTATGGAAACACAGATGTCCACATCAAGTTGAATATGTATGATAATTTAAGATTATTCAACATAAGTTATAAATTTAGTAATTTATTCGATATCATGCAGTTATTTATTTTGGCGAGGTTGTGCCTGCTATCAGTACTGTTCAACAGGGCCGCCGAGAGGCTATACAAATTCCCAGGGTGTCTATGACGTCATAATTGCAAAACGGGAGAAGCGGTGCTTTACAATATATTTCAGTTTATTGCATATTAATTATACTGACGCAACTAGGATTTATATTCTCGGTTAAATTTTGTATCAAGTAATTTTAAGGGCCTTCGTCGCTTAGGGGGGCCGCTTTTGAGCTGGGAGTCCGGGGGAAGGTGCCCCCCTCCCACGCTCTCGTCGGCCCTGCTCTTCAGGCTGTCGGTATCCCAAATCAAAAGTTAAAGCCAGAATTTATGCTCATGCATGCAGTCGGCTATAACTATTCATACGTCTTGAAATATTTCATTTGTTCTTTTTTCATTTCACTTTGAATCAAATTTATACTATTAGTTTCCAAATTTTTTCAATGATTCTATTAAATTCTGCAAAAAAATTTATACAAAATGGCGGAAATATTACTATGCAAGTTGTACGTAGTGTATTGTCAGAAGGTAATAAGAGAAGTTTATATGAACCAAATACAATATATTTTCACGTTAGCACCTCAAGTTGTTCTGCTGACAATATCAGAATAATCTTGTTGTTCTGTTAACAATATCAAGAGTCCTGTGGTGAAATGCACCATGTCCATGAATGTTTTATTTTGCAACGTGTTCGATCTGTAAGCACACGTCTTAAAGACTTGTGCTTACAGGTAGTGTTATAGCCCTATCGTATTTGCGCTGTTGACGATCCAGCTTCGTTTCTAGCGTTAAACCTGCCTCATACCCAAGCGTCTCTTAGCGATGCGCGTATGACGAATTTACATGAAGTATTGTAGTGGCGAGAGAAGGCCGAAAGGGCTGACGGGAAGAGTGCACTTCCGACAGCCCCTTCGCTCAGATTAGATTCAAAAGCTCGGTGTGACGTCACTACATTAACTGAGTGCAGGATAAGATGACGTCACTATGTTTCACTGTGCCATCCAGTGACCTCGATATATATCTGGAGCAAGAACTTCAGTCATTCGGCCTATGAGAAAAATGAAGCCAAGATGGCGGCCATTGATTCTATAAACCATGCAATATGGCGTCGATTGCGAAGGACCTCAGTGCAAAGAACTATTGCGATAATATTACACGCTCCGGTTTTATAGATCGGTTTTCCCACAAAAAGAAATCTATTTCAGTTGGCATATTAATTGACAGGTTTTTGTTGGCATCTCACTCGATTGAATAACAGTTGAAGGGTATTGTAGATGGAAATTATCGAGTGGAAATTTATATACATTTATTAGACCTAACCAGGAACAACTGCGAAAAATGCAACTTTACGTCCCTGGCAGGAATTGAACCTGTGGTCCTGCGATTCCAGTGCAGCGCTTTAAGGCCGTTTTCCATTAACGTTCGCTTTGCCCGCGCGGGCGAAGCGTTCATTGTTTTTGAAGCCCGTCACGCCCGCGTCACTGCCTTTAAGGCAATTTTACATTGCAGTCGCTTTGCCCGCGCGTGCGGAGCGACCAATTTTAATCACGTGAAAAATCAGTCGCCCGGACACGCCAAGAAAGTTGAATGTAGTTCTATTTTCATGGCGTGTCCGCGAGCATTCAGGCGGACAAAAAATGCACAGGTTAGGCAACTATAGAGAAAGTTGAGATGTTCGCTCCGCCCACGCGGGCAAAGCGACTGCAATGGAAAATGGCCTTTAACCAACTGAGCTACAGACGCCAGTTGTCGAGCTCTAACCACAAGTTCATGTATATACTAGGGTAATGCCACCATGTATAGATTATGGGTAAATATCAAGATTTTGTTGGCTTCTCACTCGATTGAATAATAGTTGAAGGGTACTGTAGATGGAAATTATCGAGTGGAAATAGAATCGCAGGTTCGATTCCTGCCAGGGACCTAAAGGCCTGATTCCACGAGGCGGAATTTTTCGACCGAAACGAAATTTCTCTTTGTCTTTTTACAATTAGTTCTGCTCGAGAGCTCTGAAACAAAGAGAAATTTCGATTCGGTCGAAAAATTTCGCCTAGTGGAAAACCGCCTTAAAGTTGTATTTTTCGCAGCTGTTCCTGGTTAAGCCTGGTTCACATATATGCCTGCGACGTGCCTGCGACGTACCGGCGACGATGCCGGTGGTAGCTTAAAACGTAAATTATGTGAATATTTGTTCGCCGATTACCTCCAGTGCCACAGTTACATCGGCGGTAGGCCGGGAAAGTGGACTTGAGTTCAAATTTGCCGGTATTTCGGCGGCAAGTAGAGGCATAATGATACAGTCGCAGGCATATGTGAACCAGGCTTTAGGTCTAATAAATGTATATAAATTTCCACTCGATAATTTCCATCTACAACACCCTTCAACTGATTAATTGACAACATGTCCAGGCATGAAATTGAAGACGTTAATTTACGGCTAATCGTCGTGGGGACGTGGGCTGTAACTAGCTACTTCTTTCAATATTATTTATTTATATGCCTGCAAATTGAGGTTTTAATAGTCTTTATTTATTAAACAAGTTTCATTGTAGGCCGATTTGTCACGGAATATATCTTGGGAGTGTCAATTTGACAATGTTATAAAGTTTGAAGAAACTGCAGAACAAGAATTGTCGGTCTTATTAATCTAATACATGCATTGCATGGCAAGCTCCCCGAGACGATTTCTTAATTGAATTGTAGTCAGTAATTTTTTATTAATAGTGCGTGCTCGGTAGAGACAACGTCCTGTAGTTAAAATTTCTTGTTGCCATAGCAGAAACAGGGCCAGCTGCCGTTAACGGTGTCTCTAACAAGATCGGCCAAATTCAATAAGACCATATTGAAAATTTTTGAAGCGTGTATAAACGATCGCAACAGTTTTTATCACGTAAAATTTTAAATTTGTTCCCTGGACGTTTCAAATATATAATTTTTTTTCATTAACGAAGTTGTGCTATTACGTGCCTGAATCCTCAATCGATTTGAAATATATTCATGCAAGCGCTTATTCTTATAATAAATATTTATGTTTGCGAGTACCTGTTAGATACTAAGACTTATGGGAACGCTGTTGTCCAACACTGGGGCATAAATTGCATGAAACTGCTTAACAACGGCTTGAAAATACTTAGAAACATTTTGTTTCGTACCAATTAGCCGTACTAAAACCGGTTTCGTACTGAAATCGTCTTTAGATAGTAGATTTATACAATTTAGTACGAAAAAACCTCTAATATGAGTTAGTGGAGACAGCTGGATGCTGATTAAAATAGTGACAAGCGATCGACAAAAGTAATTTAAAATTCTACTCTTGATTGTTTTATGTTAAAATTGTTCGGAATGTGAAAACGACGTGTTTACTATATGAAGAACCATAAATAATTACAGACAAATGGACGATGCATTAGCCCAAGAGCTTGCCATATTATTACATGCAAATATATGAATGCTTAATTTTTATGAGTGCCACAAGAAAATATATCCCGCATTTAGCCCGCTCGATTTCCGTACATTAACTGATAATACTAAGCCGCACATGTCTTGACAGTCCTGATATAACATGTAGTATAAACTGCCATGGTATTTATCACAGTTTTATTGTTTTTCAAGTGGAAAGCTGCATTTAAAATTTGTTACTAATCCCGTATCACCATGACGACGTGTCTGTTAATAATTGAAGAAGCCGTCCGAACAGTAACATGGCGACATGAACTTGCTCGCTATGTGCTGGAAAATAGCCGCGATTTCACCAAAAAATGACGACAGATTCGTCTACAACGACACCAGCGGCCAAGAAAGATGAAGCGGGCAAGGAGAAAAAGCTAACTCCTTATGAGAAAGTCTGTAGTGATGTAAACAATGATGAACGATACCTGAAGGAACTTGCTCTGGGTAAACGTATAGGTTTCTATCGCTTACGCGGGGACTTAGGAAGCGGGAATTTTTCCCGCGTAAAAATGGGAGTTCACTGTCTAACAAGAGGTACGTACGTGTTACTACATTCCAGTACGCGTTTAACATTCAGTTATAAATACAATTTTATCGATATATTTTAGATAAAGTCGCAATTAAAATTTACGACAAAACAAAACTGGACGGGAAAACACAGCGGCTTCTTTCTAGGGAAATATCCTCTATGGAGCATCTTCATCATCCGAATATAATACGACTATACGAAGTCATAGAGACGCTTACGAAACTACATCTTGTTATGGAGTTCGCGAATGGTGGGGAATTGTTTACAAAAATATCTACTGAAGGAAAACTTGCCGAGAAAACAACGAAACGAATCCTTACTCAAATAGTTGCCGCTTTAGATCATATGGTAAGGATTTATATCTGACATAAAACACTATACCAAGATACTACTCGTGCTAAAGTAGCAATCTTCCACTTCCTGACGGATGCGATTGAGTTGATGCCGGTACAGACTTATATGCAAAGTACTTTCCTTTGCATACCAATATCTCGTATGTATGGTTTTAGAAAAAAGTATTCTTGATATTTATTATTGATAACAAGAATATTAATATTAAGTATGATCTTTTTTACGCCTTGTTATATTTAATTGCAACATTTGATTCTCCTTGTTATATTGCAAAAATATTTTCTTATTAATTCTTATACTATATAATGACTTATTTCAACACAATTCTGTTGTATTTTTAGAAGCTTTACATGTTGGGGACGTCTTAAGAACAAAATCTGTAATTTACTTCATCATAGAATATAGCACTAAGACTTAGCCACTAGATATATATCCATTTTTACAATTATGCCTTTGGGCATTGGTCGTAAATTGATTTTCCTCGTAGTTTTGAAAACGTTTGTTATAAACAACAAAGTAGTCCAATATCAAACACAGAATAAATATTGGTTTAATAGCACCAGATATTTACATATAGTCTGAGTCAGTCAAGAGAATCGTATATAGTCATCGTGTTATGGCATTAAAAAGTTTTGCTATATATGGTTTCATGGTTCTAAATAACCACTGCACATGTTTCACTAGTTACAATCTATGCTTCAGCCAAGCTATATTGCTCGCTGAGTTCAGTTACATTTAAAAACCCGGATTCAAGCCTTTAATCCCAACTCTATAAACAGTATAACCTTATATCCCTACCTGACATTAACCATATATACACAGTATTATATAGGTAGGAAGAGCAAATAGCTCTCTTTTAATTTAAGGCCATGTTACGACTATCAAATTTTGCTGCAACTTGTTGAATGTTGGGGGTTTTTTTACACACCCCACACGACTTTGGATCTTTTAACTCTTAAGGCCCATACATGCAGACCGGACGCGATTTGGCAACGCGACGCAAATTTTCAATTTTCAATGACATCTAACTTTAACATTTGCCAAACTCACTATTATGTGAAAAGAATTTCCATGGAAAATGTTGACCTGCATTTTACATCGTCTTTCTCTGACACATACTCCGCATAGAACCTTGAGGACTGGAAAACGACCTTAATGACTTGCATGAAAACAGTCTTTTGCTGGGTTTTAACTATTTGTTTATCTTTAGCACAAGAAAAATATAATTCATCGTGATTTGAAGGCTGAGAATGTTTTCATTTCTGGTACAAGTGTGGTGAAAGTTGGAGATTTCGGTTTCAGTACATCTGCTGCAGCTGATGCAGCTTTGAACACGTTCTGTGGCTCGCCGCCTTATGCTGCACCCGAACTATTTAAAGACGAGTTCTATTTAGGACCTTGTGTTGACATCTGGGCACTAGGAATATTGCTGTATTTCATGGTGACAGGAGTCATGCCATTTCGTGCTGAAACAGTGGGCAAACTGAAAAAATCTATATTGGATGGGATGTATTTTATGCCTGATTTTCTAACAGACAGTTGTAAATATTTAATAAGGAAAATCTTGCAACTGATTCCTAATGATAGACTCACAATTGAACAGATTAAGAATTCCAAATGGCTTCAAGGTGAAAAATTTCCGTTGGAAGATGATAAATACAATAAACTTCCTCCTGCTCTTGACTCATGCAATGAGGAAGAAAGGGAGGCACGATGTTCATTAGAGGAACTTGGGGTACCTTTTCAAGATAGTACAGGTACACATATGGATGTCAGGAGCAATGTAACTGGAACATACAGAGTTGTACTTCATAGGATTCAGAAAGAGAAATCCGAAGTAGAGCAGCCGTTATTAAAAAATGGTTTAACTAAACTTGACCAAGATGAGTTTATCACTCCAAAACAACCCAAATCAAAAGTTTGTGTCATTCTGTAGATAGGAATGTGAATTCAGTTGTGAACTGGAGCTAACTTTGAATTCACTCAAACATGAGTAAGAAGTGTTCTTCCTGAGGCGGTTCCAAGTATTTTTAACCAGTTGAGAAAGGAACATATTTATAGAAGATCATTGACATTTTGAAATTTTGGGATATGGATTGATTTTTAGTAGCGAAAATTCATCTGTCAATACGCATCTCGATCTTTCTGACGGTCCTCCGTTTTGGTGTACAAGATGAATCGTGCCAGATATTTTTCCGATGCCTATAATACCAGGATCATCTGTCACTATGTACAAGCTACGCGCATACACGCCACTGATACACGCAGGCGTGTCAGAGATCGAAACAATCAAACAAAATGAAAGTTTGAAACTGTCAGTTTCTCCGTTATTCTGAGTTACTATAAAAAAAATTCATTTTCCAACTTTGGTTTTGTTCGACTCATTTTAAAATGTCAAGCTAGATGTGAATATAAAAATAGGAGGACGAGTAGTTGCAGTGGTTAAACCGGTGATAAAACCTATCACAAAGGGAACCGGTTTGACTAACTCACGGGCGTTCGTTGCGAGGGTTAGGGTGAATGTTTAAACGAAAGCCAGGGGAAAGCCTCTTAGAGGCTATGGACGCTATTTGTAACAAATAATCCTGAACTTTGGCTTTAATATTCTTCATATTGACAAGGGTTTAATTTCTAATATTGACAATGGGGTTCAATTTCTAAAAACAATTATTTCGAGACTACTGGAAATTGATTCGCAAATATCTTGAGAGAAAATTTTGACTATTAATTCACACCGTGCAATAACTTATGAAGCTGCGCTCGTTGCTAAAGGGATGGACGAGAAGGAGGTTTTCAGTGGCGGCTATTTTTCATGATCGTTAAAACGTGAAAGAATGAACAACAAGGGCGTCAAGACTTGCAACAATTCTAAGCCTTAATTAAGGCGTCAAGACACTTATAACAATTCTAAGCCTTACTCTAACACCAATCCTAAACTTCAACCATAAAGCGACCTCTGAGTTTAAATTTTGAACTATCCTGAGAAGTTGAAAACCTTCCTCATCCACCCCTTTAGCCATTACCACGAAGTTAAGTTATATTATTATTGTCATTGACAGTGTATATTTATATTTAGCTAATTTATACGTTACTGTATATATATTTATTACCAATTTATTTATTAACGCACATTTATGCGGCCATGCATAAAATTGAATTAAATGTATATTTATTCGTTTTATTATATCTTGTAATTTTATATTAAATTACCTTGGTTTCGCTGTTGGTTGGTTTCTGTAAGCGTTATTAAAGCGTTACACCCGTTTTCAAAATTACGCGACCAAGGACGAAAATGCTAGAGTTGACATGTCAGTTTTATGTCATTCGGTCACGAAGTTTAAACTTTGAGTTTTGCGGTTCCTTGTCGATGTATATGCTTTGTATGCTTTATATTAACAGGCTTACAATGATTTTCAAGATATTTTAGTGAGAATTATTGCAAAATTTAAGCACAAACAAAATCATAAGACATAACATCACCGTTATAGTCTAGCGCGCGTGTTTTACACTGACAGCTAGATTCCGGGATAAATTGTTATTTTTCAAACTTTAAAAGTTATTCACGGCACATATTTCTGTTGTGATGGTTTGTATTGTGCTTTAGTTTGCATATCTAAGTTATCTAACTCATTTTTGTTCAGTTTTGGTATTAAATACGGTTTAAAATGTCTTTTGACAGTTTGTTTACGTTTGCTATTTTTAGCAGTTTTTGTGACATAAAACTGACATTCGAGTAAGAGTATTTTTCTGGGAGGTCGCGTAATTTTGAAAACGGGTTTAAAACTAAAAACAGCAACAGATGCAAAATGGGTCAATATGATGCTTGAACAACTTCAAAAGTGTTTGAAAACGTTCTTGTCTCCAAATACAAGACTAATATAATACTACGACAATTAACTGTCAGTTGACCACCATCTCTGGTATAATATTTGCTAGTGAAACGGTGAAACCATCAACCTACAGCTAATATAGCCAAGCAAGATTTTCAAACAATTGTTTTAAAACGTTTATACTAAAAAATTGCCATACAAATACACATGAACATGTGCATGCAGGTTACATTTAATATTAAAGAAGTATACTAATTATGTAATAGCACTTAATCAGTAAGATCTCATCATTTTATATTTAGTGATAAGGACACGAATTGTCAGTTGTGACTGCATGCATTAGAGTAAATGTCACCGCGATGACGTCCTCCACCATTAATCATGCAATGATTTTTTCTTCATAATTTAACATTAATAATTGTTACTTCGTAAAAATTGCGATAGTTCGAATGATAATCCATGAGTCAAATATTTTAGATTTCACTGGGCTAACATTAATTTTGATACAACCAATCGCTTTGCTAGATAGTTTCCTTCCACTTATCTCGATACTTGGTTCTCTAAATTCAGCCACAGCTTGAAATTTTCCTGTGTCATGACAATCTGGTCTGGATGAGGTTTTCATGGTTTCATCTCCAAATAAAACCGATACCTCTCCACTCGGAAATATATCTTCATAGAGATAAGTTCCAGTTTCAATCAGCACCCGCTTGATGTTTATTAACTGTTTGAAATTAATCAGTATATAATCTCCTTCTTTTGGTGTCCACGCCCAGAAAAAACCTTTGCGAGTCTTGTACAAGTCTTGAATGGGCACATCTCCTCCGAGAACTAGTGATGTTGTCACGACAGCTGCAGGATTATCTCCGTTGAATTCAAAATTTTCACGAATTGGCAACGGTTTTGACATTTCACGAACCCTTCGTGATATTCGAAAATTACGCTTATAGAATTTTAGTATAAAATTGACTGGCATATAACTGCCAAATATATCAAAAAGCTCAACAAACTCCGAGAAACTGTCTGTTTTATAAATACTACCAGTTATTAAACCTCGAAAGTTTTCAGCCCAAAGCCAATGACTGGTAGTCCAGTTTTTGACGGAGATCAGCAGGGACGACAATAAATCACCCTCGACTATCACGTGATCTGTGAATTGAATAAAGTAGTCCGATTGTCTAGCAGAGAATTTCCAAAGAAATGCAATATATCTGATTAGAGATTTTGCTTTCTCGATATACTCTGGACTGTGGGATGTAAATGTTTCCCAATATTGGCTCTTGTCCTTTGACTGGATTTTAAAACCGTCTGGTATTTTAACAATCTGTAAGATTTCATTTTTAATCCAATAGTTGTATCTGATGTGCATTTTATCGAGAAACTTTGCTGTATCTGTTTCTGAGCAGTCTCGTAAAAGAATTACAACTGATACTTGATTTTCGTTTGTCTTCTCTAAATGTGAAAATAAGGATTCCAGAGATCTTTCTAATTTTTCGCACTTTCCACAATTTTCTGTGTGTATATAGCCCACGGTGAGAAAACCTGTTAAATAGAAATAGAAATTTACCATGTTAGACAGTATGGTAGGTTAAGAAATTCCATGCCGTTGCTGTGGACGCTTTTAAAAAGTAACATATGGCGTAAGCCAGAGTACTGAAGCCTTAAAAGTTCCGTTGGTACATAAGGTTTATATAACAAGCTATTCATGTTCGGACCTCTGTGTTCGGACGGGAAAAAAGTATATTGGATTTTTGCATGAGAATTAAGGATATGCCATATGGAAACCGAATGTAACGCAGAAACTTCTGCTGCATGTAGGGTTTCGTTTTTGAGTTTTGTGGTGTTTTACAATTACTTTAATAAACGACTTCGAGTGTATGACTTCTTGAAATAAGCAATTGAGATTCAGATTTGATCAGAAAAGATCAAAGTAGATATTGAAAATGGTTCACTAAAGTAGATATTGAAAATGGTTCACTACCGTGGTATCAAGGAGAAGAAACTCGTATCCGAGTGTAATGTGTGATACTGATAAAAAGTTGACAATTGACAATGAAACCATGCAACCCGTACCTTTGTTTTGCTTTAGTTGACCCAGTACAACACACTTCTCGAAAAATGAGTTTTGGATAATAGATGCAGCAGACTGCTTGTTCTTGCAATTTAATTTATCTTCCATGACACAGTCTTGAATCTCGCTTGGAGCTTTGTTCCCGTTTACTAAACACTTTTCTTTGTATCCAGTGAATGATTTTCTAAGTACTGGATAACGATAAAAATTAAATTAATCTACTTCACTTTGGATATGCAGTCAGCAGCTTACTTATATACAGTCAAGTGGCTTATTCATATTCCGGAATATTTTATCTGTATACTTACCAGTGTATACCATATTTCATTATACTTGACCATGCAGTATATATACCATAGTCGTTGAAGGTTTTGTGTATTGAAATTTCGAGTGTAAATCTTACACATTTTATTAGACCTAACCAGGAGCAGTTGCGAAAACTGCAACTTTATATCGACCCTGTGGACTGCAACTATCGACCCTGTGGACTGCAACTATCGACCCTGCGGACTGCAACTTTATATCGACCCTGTGGACTGCAACTATCGACCCTGTGGACTGCAACTATCGACCCTGTGGACTGCAACTATCGACCCTGTGGACTGCAACTATCGACTCTGTGGACTGCAACTATCGACTCTGTGACTCTGGTGCAGTACTCTTCTAACCAACTGAGCTACAGGGGCCAGAACTCTAACCGCAAGTTCATGTATATATACTAAGGTGATGCCAATGTAAGGTGTATAATGGGTAAATATCAGGATTTTGGGCGTCTACAAAACTCAACAATTAGTTCTATCAAGTGAGATGTAAAATGCTGATATTCTACTATAGTCGGCATACTTCACTGGTATGTATATAATACACCCTTCCGGAAAGTACGTCACTTTGGCTATAGAGCCTCGCTTTCGTGTAAACCCAACGTCTCGATCATGAAAACGAGGTTTTATATCCAAGGTGACGTATTCTTCCCGGAAGGGTGTATTCTTTATCACTTATTTACTAAGACCGAGGGAAACAGCGTGTTTTGTGGCCACGAGACCGCCGGTCGAGGGGCCACAAAATACGCTGTTTTCCCGAGGTCTCGGTAAATAAGTGTTTTATTATATAGCAAGTGCCCAAGTCTCGATAGTTCCTCTGGTATTCCGAAACTGTAATAAAACCGACCGGCAGACATGCTTTAAACTTGCTGGTTGACGCGAACAACTCGCTCCTCAATTTCGGTTTTATTATTGACCGTCAATAATTGTTTCATTGTTGACCGGTTGCCCTGCAGTAAAGTGCATGACGTTTTGTGGACAGCACGTGATATGGTTTTGACCAATCGGCAAACAGGAAAATTGAACTTTGACACTTGCTATATAATAATGTGCTTTATGTGTATATACCATATTTCGGTGTGCTGGCTTCACCATGCCATATTTCTGTATAATTCACCAGTGCATAACTGTATATATATAACCGTAAATATTTACTATATAGTAAAGTATACAGAAATACGTACCGAAATATGGTAGCTGAAACTTGCAAATAGACCTTACCTCAACTTACCTCTTATTGCACTCTTGCCCCAATGGTCGCGCTTTCATGTGCACCTGCCATACTACTGCAACAGCGAACATGAAAACGAGGCCATTCAGGCATAACGTATTAATTATACCGAAATACGTATTTCGGGATATCCTATTTTTATCCTATTGCCAACAGCTAGCTCAAAATTAAATGAAACGTTTGGTTATACTGTTAAAAAATTTCATCGCGATTTGTTTGTTTTGACAGTTAACAATTAAAAATTCGCGTTTCTCGCGAGTTGTATGTGGGGAACTTTCACTTCATGGCTCATGCTGGGCTCAGCCTGCCAACATCTTGCCAAATGATATCTTGGTACGTAAGCGGGCTAACGCAATAACGCACAGTTATTGTACACAACTTACCTGTAAACGAGTAAAATATGCTAAGACTGAGAAACAAGAATAACGTTAGTGTATACAGCTTTCTGCGCCATTTTCGGCCAAACATCTTTTTAATTTTAACTACAAATTAAAACGTCTTTTATTTACGTACTCGTGTCTGTACAGTATGGACAAAATATTAAATTTATGAATTATAACTATAGCATATTTTGGCATGACATTACACACCTTTAATTTGGTAAAGTAAACAATAAAATCACAGAAAATGGAACGAATTCTTTGGAATGATTACTATAGTTGCTAGGGACTTGGCCACGTTTCACATGCGGTGTATTTTAATGATGTAATTGTTTTCCTTTTCCCGCGTTAAGCCCGGTTTCCATTACGTCCGCTTTGCCCAGAGCAGACACTATTGAGCATGCGCCGTAAAGTTATGGCACGTCATAATTTTACGGCGCATGCTCAATAGTATTCGCTTCGCCCGCTCGGCATAAGCGGACGTAATGGAAACCAGGCCCGGTTCAAACTTTTCATGTGCCGAATACAAAGTTCGACGTCTGAATCAATTAAATTTGACCGACCCGGTCGAATAAAACACGGAATAAAACGACCGTGGCACATATCAATGGATGCGACATTGGTTCAAACATCGCCGAATTTTTCATGCATGTGCCGAATTGAATATAATACATGAATTGGCATTTATTACCTTGAATTTCCCCTAATTGTACTCATTTAGCCCATATTTTGAGTTAGTTGGGCCTTGCGCCGAAATGAAAAAGTGCCATTGTTGCAAAAGCGAAGTGCAAGAGGCTAAATGCATATAATTCTGAGCGATACGTATAAAATATAGGTTTCAGTTTTTTATAGCTTTTTCGGTAGCCGTTCAGCGTTGTACAATGATAAGATTTTCGATTGATTCGTTGATCAATTGTATAAATGCACCAAAGCAAGAGTCATGCAGTAGAATGAGTTTTTTTCGGAATCCATACTGATTATCAAAAGTATATAATATTTAGTCACTAACGGCCATCTATAATTATTTCCAGTAACTTGGAGGATACTGGAAGAACCAGTGGAAAGAACAGATACTGGCCTATAACGTCATATTGCGTGATCATGCACCTGATTAAAATTGTAACTATTTTTTTTCATTAAAAAATGATGGCGGAATTTCACAACCTCGTCGCCAGGGTCTTCCTCGTTATGGCGCGCGAGCTGAGGAAGACCCTCGTATATATCAGATGCTGTTTGGCTTCAAATGCGTCTTAATAACCACTGACAATGTTGGAATATGTATAGGTTATTGATTGATGGTACTGTATATCAAAGTACGTACTGTACATTTATACTGAATTTATTTTCATACGAGTTTCAACTCATAATATTCGCGGTCCTGACCGCGTAGCTCAGTTGGCAGAGCATTGGGCTAGTATTTCAAAGGTCGTAGGTTCGATTCCCACCGTGGCCGGGCATATTTTTCAAGCTCGCCCGGTGTGGATATACACTCAGAGTAACATCACAAATATCATATTCACCTGAGTACACAACACCAACGGCAACACAGGAAAAAAAAGCATTTTAAAAGTTGCAATAAACCCTTTACGTACATTAAGATCGGCCGATGGGTTATATTAAATACTAAGGATTTTAGAGTTCTCATTTTGGCAACAAAGAAGCTTGTGACAAAGTACAACATGTGTGACCGAATGCGCCAAATTTACCTTTACGATAAAGTATGAAGATGAATACAGAACATGGGATAACTTCTCAATGATGTACCAGGAACGAATGTACTCTTATGACGAGTACGGAATAACGGACGATGGTCTACAAGTTTGTAATTCTTCTGACCGTCTCATTATAAAAGAAAAATGGCGTAATTTCGTTGTTTCGGAAAAGATAACGATAACTTTCAAATATTGTAATGTATTTGTGGACGGTTTTTACCACGAAAATTACACATTATATAAGAACTTTACAGTTTTGTCAAGCCTATACCGCCTACCGGGCAGAGTTTCAGAAGCCAAAATTACGGAGTGATTTTGGGGTATTTTGCATGTGATTTGTTCGGCAAAGCTCAGTTTATCCTGCAATGATTATTTGGTTAAAGTGAAGTACGATGATAAATTGAACGTTTTGAAAAACCTTTTGCTGTTTTATATAACAACAAGATGTACGATTATTGCGAATATGGATTCAGCCAGGACAGTCTTGAAATGTCGGTGCTTCCAATGATGCAAGAGTACAGGCAATTTGGAGAACTCTAAATTCGTGGCAAAAGGCATTACCGGCATCCTGTTATCGTTCCTATAAATTAAATGCAAGGTACTACACTGTGACTAAGCAGTCTGTTGTGTATTCGGCAGATAACGGTCAATATTTCAAAAGATATGATTATGCGGTGATAGTAACTGTTACGAACAGATTACTATAGATAAGATGAAGTAGTTATAGTTTCCCGCCATATATCGCGGGCTCGGGGACGTTGGGAAAAATAGATTTTATACTTTTATATTCTAACCGAGTTGGCGGTTAAAAATGCAATAAATTTGTCATAAAAATAGAGATTTTGAGTTAA
>CACRXK020001909.1:27748-42201 GCA_902702795.2 Paramuricea clavata | reverse complement strand
ATTTAGATTGGGTGGGTGGGTCATGAAATAAATTTGGTAAGATTAGATGGGCTTTGAAATTTTTATCTACATCCTAAGATGGGTCACCAAACTTATTGGGAAAATTTGTGATTTACCTCCAGCCCACCCTAGCAGTTACTTTATGACCAGTCCCTTAACTGGTAGTCTATTTTATACTCTCTCAAGTGTTTTCTTGTCTAATTATATAAAATGTGATTTCATGTTTATAGCAGTAATATCTCCCCTTTCTTTAAAATGTTTTTTGTGTTCTTCAAGATTTCCAGCCTATAATATTTGTAATAACAACTTTCTTTTTAAGAGGAGATTTTTTTGTATATGTTACGTAACACGCGCTCAAAACTAATGCGTATAATATACCACTTGAGGTTATGACTAAATTCAAAATTTTTATTTTTTGATACGTTTCTCAATCGGCAAACAAACTTAAAAAGTATGTTTAATGCTTTATCTGTAAAATAATGCTAAAATGAAGAGATTTTAGATGATACGCCAAAGAGAAAATGATGTCTGAAGTTCAGTAAGTTTTGCTTATATGGCTGTAAATATGGCGTCAATTTCAAAGCATCATTGATAATTGTATTGTAATTGACAATTTTAAACTATTATTTTATGTTTCTCAACCGGTAGATGCATTTAAAAAGGTTGCTAACTGTATAAACTAGAGAATAAAGCTAAAACAAAGTAATTTTGAGGTTTTGAACACTTTTCGACTCGTTGCAAATACGTGACATTAAAAAAATTGTTTTGAACACTTTTCATTGCAAATACGTGACATTAAAAAAATTGCCTCTTAATTAATAGCTTCCGACTTTTTCGATAATATGTCTATGCATGCATTTCAGATGATGGTAATGTTTCTCACAGTTATTTTTTCATATATTTCACCGACGACAATAGGATTGCGTTGCGGGAATCTACAACATATCAGGAAACCATATTGTTTACAAACTGAAAACATCTTCAAAGTTTTGGACTTTTAAGTCTTGTTTCCTTCTCCTATAATTACCAAAAGTTCGCTTAAAATTTTACTTAATATCATGCTGTTATACCTATGGTTTACCGAGCTCACGAGATGTATAATATTAAAAAAACTTTTCACCGGGTTATTTGCAAAAAGTAGACAAAAAGATCCAGGCGCAGGCGAACGCGAAGCATGCGAAAGAATGTGCGAAAGCAGTGCTTCCATATTAAAATTTTCAATTTCTATATATGACAGCGAAACTTTACATAAATTTCTATGAATTAACAAAATTCCATAGATTACCAATTCTATACTAAATCATCCAAAAATATCACACTTTATACCACACATGTTTCAACGTTTGAAATTTGAGGCCTGGGGCGAATTTTAAACTTGGGATAAGATTGATAAGAACATGATAAAAACATGTAGAGCACAGATGTGTACATATCTAGCAGGGCACTTGGTCTATATTATGTGTATAATATTAACTTTTAATTTCATTGAAAATTGGATTAATTGGACTTTTAACGCCGCATATTTTAGCACAATTTACAACTAGATATTTTCTGGGTAGTGAAATCTCCATAGAATTTCCATAATTTTTTTCAAATCCACAAGAAGTTAATTTCGCTTCAACAATTACATAAAAGATAGAAATTTCCATGAAAGTACAAGCACTGCATGTGCGAGGATTGAAAAAATAATTTAAACGCTCGTGCATACAACGTACAGAAAATGTACTCTAAGCATTGATGTACTCATCAACATTTTACTAAAACAAAGGAATTTTTTTCAGAATCTAAGGAAATCATAAACTTTTGAAGAGTGATCGGTTAAGTTTGTGTCATGCCAAAAATTCTGCCGCCGCTCTGTTCACTCTTTAAAATTGCATTTTCAGAGACGTCGTTTCGTTTTTGTTTCGTTTCGGCATGGTTTTTGTCGAATTATTGTAGTTCTACAAACGGTTGTTTTTCTGGCAGATGACCGTGTATTTGTTGGGCGCGCTGCAAAACAATGTAGAGACAAAAATACCCATATTTTTATGGGATCTACGAAATTGGCGTAAAAAGCGTCCGCTATCACCAATATTACTTACTGGAATAACAAATAAGAATTAGATAACGAATATAAACTGATAAGAAATTTGGAATAACGCACGGGAGTACGCCGTATCATCACGAGTGATGATCAGTCATCATCAGTGTTGATGATAAGATGTGCCTGAAAAAACCTGTCTAATTCCTTTTTTCATAGTTTCGCAGATTAAAATTACATATAAAACAAACATACCCTTACCAATGAACTCGGGAACATGCGGGTTTTTGAAATAAAAATCATCCTCGCTGCTATTTGACTTTTTAGGCAACGGGTTTATCTATACAAAACATTAAAACATTTTATTACGCACGCTTAACGAATAAAACTATCGTTTATAGTCGTTTAATTTTCAACTGACATATATAAACACGTACTGAACTTCGCAACCCACAACTTGTGCAGTTCGATTCGGATTTCGAACTTGAACTCCCTCAGTGCGCAGGGAAAAGCATTACCCGATCAAGTTAGCAAGGAAATTGCTGCGAAAGTGGTTAAATATAATGAAGGAATTGCCGAGTAAAAAACTGAAACATGTAGTTGTATTAGGTATTTTTATTGTTGTTGTACAAACAGTATTATTTTGTTGTGTTGATTTCACAGTGTTGTATTTTTACGAACACTGTAATTATAACTGTAATTGTAAATTTGTTGTACATTCACATTCCATGCATTCATAGCCTAAGAACAAGGCAAGGTGCAAAGTTGCAATGGTTCTACAGTGTGTATAAAAAACAACTGAACCCTTTCAAATTCAAATTAGCTATAACGTATTGTAGCAATTTGACAGCTCTAATTGCTTTGAATTAATGGTTGGGTAAGAACACAAGGTCTTGTACTCATGGGACTCAAGGGTAGGGATAAAGGGCGGATGCGGATACGGATGCGGATGGCGGATACGGATGCGGATGAGAAAATACGGATGAGAAAATGCGGATGGGGGATAAAACGCGGATGGGAAAATGCGGATGGGGGATAAAACGCGGATGGGAAAATGCGGATGGGGGATAAAACGCGGATGGGAAAATGCGGATGGGGGATAAAACGCGGATGGGAAAATGCGGATGGGGGATAAAACGCGGATGGGAAAATAATAATAATAATAATAAATAATAATAATAAATTATAATTTAATAATTTCTATTATACTGACAATTATTTGCGAAATTAAAGAGGCAATGTCACCCATATTTGACTAAAAATGCATTTTATTTACAGTGTGAACTGTAATTCTGAAAATAAACATCGTAAATGGATTTATGTATGACATAAGAGTAATACGCTTTTTGTGTTTGTTATTGCTTTATTTTGTAATTACAGCCATTCTTTCTCAGTTTTGTACAAGTTTTGAGAGAGTCAGAATTCCTCAAAAATCGGTGACATTGCCCCTTTAAGTCGGTTGTAATAACAATTTAAGGATTTTTTCAAGTACTAGTAGTGCAGTATCAATTCAACTAGGATTGCCACTTCTTTTGTATGAATTCTACCTACAATTATTTCCAAACCCCAAATATATTCAAGCGCTTTTATGCGCCAAATGTCGATCAAATAATTCTCACCAGACCTATAAATTTACCACATCTCAGGACTTACGCATGCAACAATAATAGGCATATGGTAAAACGCGGACTGGACTGGACTGGTAAAACGCGGACTGGACTCAGATTAGTAAAACGCGGACTGGACTCAGATTAGTAAAACGCGGACTGGACTCAGATTAGTAAAACGCGGACTGGACTCAGATTAGTAAAACGCGGACTGGACTCAGATTAGTAAAACCATAGAGGTAAAACGCGGACTGGACTCACTGATCTATTAATAGTAGACTGGATATAACTTCTGTGACACAAATTACTATAGAAATGTGAACAGTATGGCGAACAACGTGAACTAAGGTGAATTTTGCCAAATGTGAGATACTTTGCGAAGTTTTACCAAGTTGGTCGCTCCACAGTGGATAAAAGATGTTATGTTAATGCTGTTAAAACGAAAATTATCCAGATTGCCTTAAAATATCGTCAGTTTGGTTCGTTCAAAGTTGCCATGCGGGAATAATATTTTATCGCCACAGTGGCATGACAACACGATAATTTCTAGTTTACTCAAGCATACTGTTAAGGTAAAGTAAGTAGTTCGTTTTATCAATTATGTTTAACCTTGATCAACCAGAGGGTTTCAAACTTTCAATTATCCATCTTTAATACTAAGCCTTTTTACAAAATATATATACATGTCTTTGTTGTTACTAAATATATTTGTACTTTTTAAATTTGTCATTTTGTTAAACTGGAAGGCAACCTTAATAAAGCTTTCTGTAGAGTGAATCCACTTTTATATTGCATTTGAATTTTGAACTTTCAGTTGTAGAGTGTAATCAGTGACAGTGTATATTGTTTTAGTGCAGTGACTCCAAAGGCATGCAGAGTGTAAAGTTCATTATTAATTTTGATCATTCATTTATATCTAAACATTTGTTATTGTAAAATATCTGTAGGTGCTTTTCCACCAAATTCCCAGCATATATATGTGCTTGTTGGTTTATATATGCCCCAGGGGTATTCAAAAAAGAAACACTGGTTGCAACAATGTTGTGTTTTGCAGGGCCAGATTAATTAACATTTCGCGGGGCCTGTCCACCTGTGGCATTTTATCAGTGCGGGGACCCAAGACAGCGCCCCCCCCCTGCATTTTAAACACTGAATTCAGAAAGATTCAAAAACATAAACATATCCTTTTGTATTGTACGTGTTGAGAAGTTGCTTGAAATTTGTGTATTTACAAAAAAAGGAAGTATACATCAATAATTTGTACTAAAATTAAGTGACACAATGGGTATCAACAATAATATCATATGACAAGTAATACCTAAAAGTGTATACCTGCTGTGCAGTGTGCATTATGTTTGGTTGGGCCCTGCACTGAAATAGGGAAAACCGTGGGGCATGTGGCATATGCCGCTTCTGCCATATGGTTAATCTGGCACTGGTGTTTTGTCACCTGCATGGGGTTTCTTGACATAGTTGTTGAAACAGCACAACTGGAAACAACTGGCCATGGTAACCATGCTTTTGAAGCATAGATAATATATATAGATAGTATTAGAGATAATTTCATAAATAGCATGAAGTATATTTGTCTTCTAATGTCAGAATATGATCACACTGCCTATAGTTGCCTGACAATTTTACTTTTGTATCAATGAGTCGAGTCCATCAGTGGTTGAGGTTAAAGCAGGTTATTATTTCAAATTAACTTTGAATGATATCTTTTATATTTGTTCATATATTTCAATATTGAATAATAAATACACAGCACATTTTAAATCAATTTTGTAAGTTTTTCTAATTCAAAACTCAACTGCATTTTCTGCATTGTAAAAGTGGATTCACTCTACAGAAAGTTTTATTATAAAGGTTGCCTTCCAGTTTAACAAAATAATAAATTTAAAAAGTACAAATATATTTACAAATATATTTTGAGAAAAACACATCAACCATATTAGCAGTAAAATATCATCAGGTATTGGGGCTATTAGAAAAATGAGGGAGTATGTCGAACAAGACATTTTGATAAAAGTTTATAATGCCTTAATCCAACCTTATTTTGATTATTGCTGTGAAGTATGGGATACACTTAATAAAGGCCTAAGTGAACGTCTACAGAAATTCCAAAACAGAGCGGCTAGGTTGATCATGAACTTAAAAAATAAACATGGTCAGTCTATTTTGGCACGAAAATCTCTAGGCTGGGTAACACTTGAAGAGCGTAGGGCACAAATGAAAGCCAGGCTCATGTACAAGACAGTTAATGGTTTAGCCCCCCCAACGACTATGTGAAGCTTTCCAAAATCTGAATACCATTCATGACCATAATCTGAGAGGTTCTTCAACAAGGTTTTATATTCCAAGACCAAAAACGGAATCCTTAAAAAAAAGCTTCCAACATAGTGGGGCTAAACTATGGAATCAGATACCTGAAGAGATACGCAATTCGGTATCGTATAATTCGTTCTGTAAAAAGCTATCTTCCTCGACCTTAATCTCGACTTAAAGTAGGCTAGTAGTTAATTTTTTGTCTAAATAGGTATATAATTGTATTTGTTATGTATGTAATATTAGAGCTAGTATATAAATAATAATTTGTAAGTACACATCCCTTTTGGAAATCAGCTTTTGCTGAAAAGGCCAATGTGTTTAAATAAAGTTGATCTATCTATCTATCTAGTAACAACAAAGACATGTATATATATTTTGTCGAGGGGTAAATTACTCTGAAAAAAGCGTACGAGGATTTTTGGGATTAGAAAATCCCGGCAATTTTTCTCGGGATTCTGCGATTTTTTTCTCGGGATTCTGGGATTTTTTTGGGATTTTTTTCAGCTGATTTTTTCGAAATATTTTCGCTTATTTTTTTCGCCGAACTTTTTCCGACATTTTTTGCGACATATAATCCGTCGAATTATTTTTAAAACGAAGTAAATCAACAAAGGACATTCTCACGCCAATTCACGATATAAATGTTTAAATGGGATTTCTCAATATTGCAATAGTTTTGAGGATTTTATTGGGCTTTTTCCAAGTATTTTATGCAATTTTTAGAGATTTCTTGGGATTTGGGGATTCTGGGATTTAGTAAGATTTTGGGAGTTTTCCAAAGATTTTTTGGGATTTTTGATGAAGTGTACGAAGATTTTCAGAGTAATTTACCCCTCGTATTTTGTAAAAAGGCTTAGTATTAAAGATGGATAATTGAAAGTTTGAAACCCTCTGGTTGATCAAGGTTAAACATAACTGATAAAACGAACTACTTACTTTACCTTAACAGTATGCTTGAGTAAACTAGAAATTATCGTGTTGTCATGCCACTGTGGCGATAAAATATTATTCCCGCATGGCAACTTTGAACGAACCAAACTGACGATATCTAAGGCAATCTGGATAATTTTCGTTTTAACAGCATTAACATAACATCTTTTATCCACTGTGGAGCGACCAGTTTGGTAAAACTTCGCAAAGTATCTCACATTTGGCAAAATTCACCTTAGTTCACGTTGTTCGCCATACTGTTCACATTTCTATAGTAATTTGTGTCACAGAAGTTGTATCCAGTCTACTATAATAGATCAGTGAGGTCCAGTCCGCGTTTTACTAATCTGAGTCCAGTCCGCGTTTTACTAATCTGAGTCCAGTCCGCGTTTTACTAATCTGAGTCCAGTCCGCGTTTTACTAATCTGAGTCCAGTCCGCGTTTTACTAATCTGAGTCCAGTCCGCGTTTTACTAATCTGAGTCCAGTCCGCGTTTTACTAATCTGAGTCCAGTCCGCGTTTTACTAATCTGAGTCCAGTCCGCGTTTTACTAATCTGAGTCCAGTCCGCGTTTTACTAATCTGAGTCCAGTCCGCGTTTTACCAGTCCAGTCCAGTCCGCGTTTTACCATATGCCTATTATTGTCCTGAGATGTGGTAAATTTATAGGTCTGGTGAGAATTATTTGATCGACATTTGGCGCATAAAAGCGCTTGAATATATTTGGGGTTTGGAAATAATTGTAGGTAGAATTCATACAAAAGAAGTGGCAATCCTAGTTGAATTGATACTGCACTACTAGCACTTGAAAAAATCCTTAAATTGTTATTACAACCGACTTAAAGGGGCAATGTCACCGATTTTTGAGGAATTCTGACTCTCTCAAAACTTGTACAAAACTGAGAAAAAATGGCTGTAATTACAAAATAAAGCAATAACAAGCACAAAAAGCGTATTACTCTTATGTCATACATAAATCCATTTACGATGTTTATTTTCAGAATTACAGTTCACACTGTAAATAAAATGCATTTTTAGTCAAATATGGGTGACATTGCCTCTTTAATTTCGCAAATAATTGTCAGTATAATAGAAATTATTAAATTATAATTTATTATTATTATTTATTATTATTATTATTATTTTCCCATCCGCGTTTTATCCCCCATCCGCATTTTTCCATCCGCGTTTTATCCCCCATCCGCATTTTCCCATCCGCGTTTTATCCCCCATCCGCATTTTCCCATCCGCGTTTTATCCCCCATCCGCATTTTCCCATCCGCGTTTTATCCCCCATCCGCATTTTCCCATCCGCGTTTTATCCCCCATCCGCATTTTCTCATCCGTATTTTCTCATCCGCATCCGTATCCGCCATCCGCATCCGTATCCGCCCTTTATCCCTACCCGTTTTTATGAGCGACTGTTCGTCGTTAGTTGCAAACGACGGTAATATAAACAATTAAACATAGTCAAGGTCGAAAGCGATTAACTGTTAGATTTCCTTTTATACTATTTTATAACGAAATAATAGCGTTATTTCTTACAAATTTAGCTTTATTGTAGATTTATTGAAAGTATAAAAAACATGGAAACGATGAAGAATGACTGTAGATTGAAAATAAGTGAAATTATCGACGTAGAATGCTATATTTCGTTGTATTAAATTTCAATAGTATTAATGAGAATTTTGTTTGATATTTTAAAAATATATTTCATGTTATTTAGTATATTTCATGTTATTTAAGTTTTGCATACAATATAATCAGTGTGAGTAGAATGACTCCGTTTCAATTTTAGCATTTCAATTTTAGAGTATTTTGATAGCGTAGCCTTCACAGAATATAACATAATATAATGTAAATTAACAATTAAGGAGTTTGCCTTTCCTCGACGAAAGCCGTTGGACGAAAAGTCAAAAAGTTAACGTGCATGGGCCATGAGTGATGAAAATGCTCGAGAAAATGCTCGTCGGAAAAACCCGGTAATTAATATTGTTGTAATTTACGAATTTGCGACGTGACCGGTACGCTCACCACCGCTCACCGCTCACGACGACATGAAATTTAGAGCTATAAGAAAGTTGCATGCCATATATGGCATGCAACAAAAAAAAAGTAGTTGCACTTGTTTTGCGCATGCTCAAGGCACCGCACTAGTATGTCTGGTTGTGACAATTGGTTGCGACATATTACCTATACACCGATTCGAAAAATAGAAGTCATCACTTTTCCTCTCGAAATTACAGTAAGACTAACAGATTTATAAAGTTCAATTAAAAGAATACCATGTACAGTATCTCGCCATGTGTTCTCCTCGAGAAATTAAATTTTAGAAATACCGACGTTTATGCTAGGTTATAAAGTTCAGATGATCAAACTGATTATCAATTTCCCATTTGTAACACAAAATGACTGAAAAAAAGGCAAACTTCGCAAGGCTATATTTTCCGCATTTTACAACATTTCGCAACGGAACTTCGGAATATTACTAATTTTGTGATGCTCTTTCAAGCTATGATGAAATTTTTGTCCAGACTTGTCTAGATCAAAATTTCACTCAAAAGGGGAAAGGTCTACTAATAATTTGTTTGTAATGTTTGTAAATCTATGATCACGTAAACGGAAACAATAGTAAACAAGTATTTAAATCAAACAACTACAACTGCCTGAAAATTGAAACAAAATTCGACGGGTCGAGCGAAAGCCCTTCGTGCGGGAAAAACACAATTACTTTTATACCAGTGAATACAAAATGAATACGTGATTAAAATAAACAAATCAGATGAACTTAGGGGCTGTTTATATGGAGCCGGGCTGGCCCACTTAGCGAGGCAGCCCGGTAAACGGAATGAATTTCACTTGTGTTTATATGAGAAAATTTCATCCCGCTTGCCGGGACAATTTGTTATTTTTGATATAGTTAAGTAAAAAATAGCTTTGGGCGGTATCTTTGAACTTTCATCCCGGCAACCGGGTTAAGGAACATTGTCATACCGGTAAGCGAGATCTCGACTCTTTCAAGCGAGATCTTGGCAACCGGGCCAGCCCGCTTGTCAATATAAATGCACGGTAATTTTTACTATAAAAATAATTACACAGTGAGATATCGCTTACCGGCCGGTCTTGCTAAGTGGGCCAGCCCGGCTTCCATATAAACAGCCCCTTAGTCAAAACAATTTTTTTCGACAAAATTTTTACTCACCAGTCGTACTAGGACTTCTAAGTGAATCAGAATTTGGTAAACCTCTATTAGATGGAGGAACAGGTGGACCATTTACAAGTTTGTTATTGGAAGCCCCTGTATTTCTTCCGGAATCCACTGAATTTAGACTGCTTTTGGATGCAAATGAGTTTGACGAGTGGAAACTGGGTGAAACGCCACCTCGATTTGGTGGGGGTGGTGGTTGTGAGAAAGATGGTGTGCTTGATACGCTTGATGGTAGTTGAGGTGTTGATCTGTTAGGTGGTGGCGGAGGGCCAGGTGGACCTCGAGATGGCGGTGGAGGTGGTAGTCCACCTCGACCAGGAGGAGGTGGTGGTAGTCCACTTGGACCTCTGCCAGGCGGCGGAGGCCCTCGATTTGGGGGCGGTGGAGGTGGCCCGGGTGCTCTAATTGAAGTATTAGATGGTCTGCCAGAGGGTGGAGCAGGAGGTCCACCTCTACTGGGTGGTGGAGGTGATGATGCAGATGGTCCTCGGCTAGGAGGAGGTGGTACTGGTGCAGATGGTGCGCGATTAGGAGGAGGGGGCGATGGTGCAGTTGGCCCTCTACTTGGTGGTGGTGGGGCTGATGACCTACCAGGTGGTGGTGGTAAAGGTGACCCAGGTCCTCGGTTAGGTGGAGGTGGTGGTGGTCCTCCTCCTGAACCTCTACTAGGTGGGGGAGGTCCTACTCTGCTTGGAATGGAATTTCTACCAGGTGGTGGTGGCGGTCCAAGAGGGCCACGAGGACCATCAGTTTTGGTCATTGGAGGCGGTGGTGGAAAGTTAGCCAAGCTATTTGACGATCCAACATTATTTCTACCAGGTGGTGGTGGTGGTGGTAAACCTTGACCAGGTGTTGGAGGCAAAGCATCTCGTACTGACCTCTTAACAGACCCAGGAGGTGCGCCTGGTGGTCCTCTATCAGGAGGGGGTGGAGGACCTGGTCCCCTACCACCTATACCTGGCCTTGGACCTGGTGGTCTTGGAGATCCTGTAGGACCAGGTGGTCTTGGAAATCCTGCAGGACCAGGTTGTCTTGGAAATCCTGCAGGACCAGGTTGTCTTGGAAATCCTGTAGGACCAGATGGTCTTGAAAATCCTGTAGGACCAGGTGGTCTGGAAGATCCTGTAGGACCAGATGGTCTAGGACCAGATGGTCTGGAAGATCCTGCAGGACCAGACGGACGTGGTGCTGGCGCCCTCATGCCAGGGGGTTTTAAGGCTCCTCCTACGAAAAACAATAAAAGACTTTCAAAACCTGATTTGAAAGATATAGAGATAGAAAAAAGCATAGCATTATTGTTGTTATTATTAACAATATTTTAACACGGTACAATTTCACCTAATAAAAAATAATTATGTATACAATGTAAAAAGATGATCTTCCAACCGGCCGTGCTCACACAAGTAGAAATAAGAAATATATTATTTACAAGAAGATTATTTAAAATAGATAGAAACAAAGGCAGAATTACTTCATGTTAATTTGCATGTTTCAAGTTAAACTTAAACTTAAAATTAACAATAGTTGTCGATGCTTTTAGCGAGATGCAGAAAGGCAGTTGCATGCAGACTTCCGCACCTCTATAGGAGAATGCATTTTTCATTATTATTATTATTTGTTTTTGGTTTAGGCAATGTCAAATCAGCTCACCCACATTTGTGAACATATCACACAAGTAATCGGGGACCAATCTGTTTTTTACCTTGTACATGAAAATTGAAAGTTGTTGCATCTATCTTTTTTCGATGTTCGGAACTCCTAGCTTATTTAATATATCAGCCGATCGTGTCGTGTAATTTTCACGTGTGATTATTCTAAACGCTCTGTTTTGTAATTTGTGTACTATGTTTTTCCTAATCAACCCTGCACTTGAGCACAATAATCGAAATAAGGTTGAATTATGGATTGGTGTATTGTTAAGGTATTGAATTGGACTGTATCCCGGAGTCGTCTGAGAATAGCGAGGCCTGAGGTGACCTTTTTTGAAACGTATTCGATATCGTTACATTTTTTGTAAATTTATCGAAATTTTCGCCATAATTATTTTTTAATTAGTGCCACTCAAATATTTTTGCTGACAACGAAAACAATTTGCCGACAAATCCGTTATTTTGCCAACAAGATGTTTTCAGGGGGAGGGTCACACCCCTAATATTCTGAGATGCACCTGTCATACAAAATTATATCCAAACAACATGATTTTCTGCTCAGAAAACCGGCTTTTTTCCCTTTGGCTTTCATAACTTCATTTGCTCATATTCAGAAAAATATAGAATTTTCAAATATTACCGCGGTAAAAAGCAAAGCAATGAGTCTGTCCTCTAATAAATCATAAATCTTATTAAGACAAATAGCAATATAAATTTTTATATTCTGATTTGAACCTATGAACTTTTGAAACTATACGTCAATTTCTTTTATCGATTTTTCATATCTGCTTAGTTCTTGAAATATTTTCACTTGAAGTAATGAGATGTCCGCCATCTTGGATAAATTTTTGATCTCATTGACGGTAGTTTTGGTGACGTCATAAAAGGGATTAACCATATAAAAGTATTCGTTGCTTATCAAGTATTGATTGGTAGATGTTTTAAAGGTTTTGACTTTTGAATGATCGTGACATGCATATCTACAAAAATTGATGATGGCGGACATTTCATTCCTTTCGGTCAAAATATTTGTAGAAGTAAGCAAGATATGAAAAGACAGTAAACGAGTTATATATAGTCTTATAAGTTCTTTCAAATGAGAAAATAAAAAATATATTGCCATTTCCCTTTTAAACGAAATCGCTTGAATTCATTAGGTTATTATATACGGTAAAATTATAGACACTGTAAGTATGTATACAGTGTAGTCATTGTGACAAGCGTTCGCTAATGTTTTACTCGGACTAAAAGGGAACAGATATGATAGAGAGAAAGCACACGATGCTGTACAGTATCTACCACAGCTTAAAGTGTGTTTACCCACCTCCACGTGTCCCAGAAGGTCGCAACTTTGGCATACCACCAGCAAATATTCCGCCTAATCCACCAGCAGAACCACCACCCCCAGAGGAACCACCACCGCCGCCTTTTGGTTTATCTAAAACAAAATAAGTTACAGATTTTTCTTATAAAAATACTTTGCAAATACCCAACCCTATCTACACAATCCAATTCTGTAATACTAACTCCACAAATATCGAGGTTCGATATATATACAAACATAAATCAAGTGGAAATTTATATGCATTTATTAGACCTAACCAGGAACAGTTGTGAAAAATGCAACTATAGGTCCCTGGCAGGAATCGAACCCACGGTCCTGCGATTCCGGGGCAGCGCTCTAACCAACTGAGCTACAGAGGCCAGTCGTCGAGCTCTAGCCACAAGTTCATGCATATATATATATATATATAGGGTACTGCCATGTTTTAGGCTAGGCCAAAAAAATATGTGGGTTTCCGGTTTCTTCTTATAAAAATTTAGGTAGGGTAGGTCTGTTTTAACTTTTTTTTTTAACTTTTTTTTTAATTTTCTGAACAAGCGGACGCCATTTTGTTTAGTCAGTGCTTCCACATCCAAAGATAAATTTCCCTAATATTGCCTCAAATTTCAATCTTCCACAAACTTTTTCCTCTAAGTGGAAACACTTACAAGCATGATCCAATAAAAAAGTTTAGGGTCGGGATTTCGACGTCCAAAAGCTAGGTAGGGTCGGGAAACCGGAAACCCACATATATTTTTTTGGCCTTATAGATAAATATCGAGATTTTGTTGGCATCTCACTCGATTCAATAATAGTTGAAGGGTCTTGCAGATGGAAATTATCGAGTGGAAAATCCAAGGACCTACAGTATAGTTGCATTTCTAGCAGCTGTTCCTGGTCAGGTCTAATAAATGTACAGTATATAAATTTCCACTAGATAATTTCCATATCTACTGTACAAGACCCTTCAACTATCATTGAATCGAGTGAGACCACTTTCTGGTCGGAAAATGTACGACGGTTAAATCGAGTCTTGCGCGGATGCGGACCTAAAATTTGTTTCATGGAAAAGTTTAAGTTTTGTTTGTTGAATATGCTGTTTGCGTTTCTCTAGAGTTCTCGGGTTTTCCCATGCCCAGTCTTGCGCGATCTTTAAATTCTTGCCAATGTCTGCTTGCGTAGGTTGGTCGGTTTTTGGACGTTTTTGGCAAATTTTAAGAATGGGCGTATACTGTAGCTTTGCACATACACGCGTAAAAACGCTCAGGTTGATGCAATACTGATGAAAACAGGATTGAACAATGTTTTGCTGCCCACATTGTTCATAGCTGTCAACAATATTGAACAATATTGTTACACCCGATTCAGGCTCAACAACATTGCTCAAT
>CACRXK020001909.1:8401-27728 GCA_902702795.2 Paramuricea clavata | reverse complement strand
CAATATTGTTGACAGCTATGAACAATGTGGGCAGCAAAACATTGTTCAATCCTGTTTTCATCAGTATTGCATCAACCTGAGCGTTTTTACGCGTGTATGTGAAAAGAGTGACTCAACGCTCTACCGAAAGTCGTGTGTTTCCTCCCAGAGGGAATGTTGACAGGGTGGTTTGGGATTATCCCCCTAACTGACCCTTCCACCGTACAGGTAGCTGCTCTGATCTTACATGAGTCGTACGGTGGCTGCCATTGCCGCCCTTAGAAAGCCCTCGACTCCATCAGGTTCTGCGTCCTTCGTAAAGATGATTAGCACACCCCACTAGGCCCACTTACTCACTTACAGTATTTACTTAAGGAAGATCGTGTTTCTTAAATGACGTTCTCTTGACCTCTAAGCGCCAGCTGAGCTAAAATGAAACTTTTGAAGTGCAAGTCACCTGACATTGTTTTGCGTAGTAGAAACAGACAAATATATATTTTAGGCTGC
Source organism: Paramuricea clavata (assembly GCA_902702795.2). NCBI lineage: Eukaryota > Metazoa > Cnidaria > Anthozoa > Malacalcyonacea > Plexauridae > Paramuricea > Paramuricea clavata. The sequence continues at coordinate 27,242 of CACRXK020001909.1, read as the reverse complement.
ATGACTTATCTGTTAACACTTATCTGTTACCCAATTTTTCTTGAGCAAAGTTTAGAAGTTGAACAATATATTATATATATTATACAGTAGTTACGTTTTTGGCTGATCTAAATTGTGAAATTGCTGGCTAAACGTAATTGTGAAAACGGCGTATAATGCCGATTTTTTTACTGTATCTAACACTCTGTTTACAGTAGTTATTGCCAAAACCGCGCATCCTTCATCTCGCCTGAAAAAATGTGTCTTTTTTTCGTGTCGAAACATTCAGGAATGCGACTACATTACTGTTCATTACTGTCGAATTACTGTTCACTACTGTACTATACATTACTTTGCTGTTCATTACTGTTCACTGCTGTACATTACTGTTCACTATACTATGCATAATACGACTACATCACTGTTCATTACCTTTCTAATTACTGTACATTACTGTTCACTACTGTACTACATTACTGTCCATTACTATATATTACTATACATTACTGTTCACTACTGTACATAACTGTCGAAAAATTCAGGAATGCGACTACTATTACTGCTAAAATGTCAAACTATTAGTAGCAAATTTTAGAACAATTTCAGATTTTGCCATTTCCAAATTGTCGACTTCACAACGTTAAAGAAAATTGTCGCATTCCTGAATGTTTTGACATGAAAACAAGACACGTTTTTTTGGGCCTGAGGAAGGATCCGCCGTTTGGTAATATATTAGAGAGGTTCGGATATGACTTCCACTGCCGCTACCACTACAGTACCTTTCACTAGCTTAGTAGTACCCATCTGATTGGTTAATCGGATATATTGAACGCATCTGATTGGTTAATCGGATATATCGAATGCATCTGATTGGTTAATGGCCCCTTAATGGTAGAGGTAGCGGTAGTGGAAGTCAAATTTGAACCTTTATTATAAGCAGGAAGGCAACGCGTGACGATAAGATGAGAAAATCTTCAAGTGATTGCAAGTGATTTTGTCGTTTGTTATTTATAGTTAATCAGAGATGGGAAGAACAGTCGACAACATCAAACGGATCGTTTGGCGAGCTTTCACAGGAGAGTATGAGGTTATAATGCACACAATATGTTTATGAAATGAAATTTTGCCCCTATTTTTTATTGCATCACTGGAAAGTATGTTCAAAATAGTGATGAATGGCTTTTCCAGTTTATTCATATCTCATTTCATTCCCAAGTTATCGGGCATTTTGTATGATGCTTTGTTGAAATACCTTTGCTTCCATCTCAAGCACAACCAGTGTAGTCTTCACTCAAAATCTCGAAAAGGCCCTGTCCACATGATACAAGGATTTGTTTCATCCGCAACAAAGTGTTCAGACCAATGTTATATTAATAGCATATTCAAACCAAATTGTCCTGTTTGCTGGACCATTGAGGAGTGTTTTTTTTCTCCAGATTTCCATCAAGTATCGATAGTACTCGTTATGTTCGAGGAAAATTGGCCACAAATGATAAACCAATGACATTCAATCAACCTTGGACAGTGGAAGAACAGGTTCGCTTTCATTTTAAAACATTGAATGCCTTTTAGAGAGTGGCGAAGGGGGGTGGGGATAAACGTTAATTCTCGAAGCTAAAACTCACTAAGTCTCGACCTAGGACAACGACGATTTCCTGGAGTAGCTTGATGTGTAAAATCGCGTTAAAGCGTTTGTATATATGGTTCCAAGAAGAATGTATTTGCTTTAGATTTTCAACTCCTCACAAAGCTAGATTCCCCACAACTCGGCAGTACATTGCGTTGCAAGTTGCATGAATCAAGTATCTTTTATCTACTTGTCGTTTCAGAGAAAGTTAGAACGACTTCTTCAAGTATTTCCCCAGGAACCTGTGGAAGCCAAACGTTGGTCTAAGATTGCAAACGCACTCGGAAACAGAACACCCAAACAGGTACGTGCATACCATATTCAAACATTTTCTGGTCACATATCTGGATTTGTCGCCATGCAACGAAGTAGTGAATATATCATTGACAAGAAGGAGTATATTAATCGTGATTTGAAAATTGATGTAACGGAAAAGATGGCTCCACCCTATTAATTTAAGGGAGTCAATTTAACTCCCAGTAGAGATATTTTGAACCAATTCAAAGTTAGCTCCAGATGTGGAGTAAAATTCGGTTCAAACTTGCACTTAATTAATAACTTAAATACATGTAACTCCTGAAATTACAGTGAAGCATTATTGTTCTTTGCTATTGCGAAATGCATAGAAAACGTCAAACAAAGAAATATACTTTCGACTACTTTTGGATAGCAATACTTTGGAAGTAGTTCAGATCGTTGAAGAAATACAGTACCTTGTGTGTCAGTTTTGCATGTTAGTTTTACTTTCCATTTGTTTTTGTCAAATATTTTGTAGAGCTATGCAAACTCAGGTTATAATAGCTCCGGCAGTCAAAACGAAATTTCATATTTAAAAGTAGAAGCAGGCGAAAGTGTTTCAGTGTAATTTCAGAATTTATTTTATTCCTTTTTGAGCTTTCTTCTTTACTTATCAAATATACGTGCTTCGATGCTTGTATAAACAATGTTTTCTAGAAAGTAAAACCGCATGGCAGCGTGATATTTTCGCCCAAATTACTGTACATCGGGGTCAGCGGATTTTTGCATCAAAAGTGATAGCAATGCGCTTGCAGAATTTTCGAAGCCACGAATCGGATCGGAGCAAGTAATTAAACTTTATGTAATGTTTAATAAACGAGTAAGAGTGTTTTATCACAATATAAAACACGACGCGTAGCGGAGTGTTTTATATGTGATAAAACACGAACTACGAGTTTATTAAACAGCTTCAAAAACGTCTCAGTTAGATCACGGCATTGGCGAAATAATTTTCCAAAATAACTTTGTATTAGCTGAGAAAATCAAAGTTAAAGTTTATGTAAATGAAGGGAAATCTTTATCAACATATAAAGATACGACACGCTTATGATTTTTCTTTGTGTTTTTCTCATGAATTATTAATGAGTTTTTGAAAGTAACTTCAAATCATTCAACTTAGTTTTTTCATTACCAAAAGTTCATTGAAATATGAAATAATTTTTCATAATTTTGTCTGCTGGAGTTTTCCAACTCAGGCTCCGGCTCTGGCAAAATATGCCGGAGACTCCGGCTGCGACGCACAGCTCTAGTATTTTGTGAAAACTTTACTAACCAAAAAATTGAATGAACACGGCATAATTATGAGTGTTTATTACAGTAGTATTAAGACAATGATATGCACTGTAACGGATTGGTTAAACTGTGGTTAATTAACCAATTTGAATTGGTAATTGTCTCAGATGCATTTTCTTTTGACCAATATTATTTGGTCAAAACAATCGAAAAATTAGTTAAAATAACCCAATTTTTGGTTATTTTAACCATTGAAATATTGGTCAAATAAGTGTACATGAGACAACCAATTCAAAATGGTTATTTTAACCAGTCTGTTTTCTACAGTGCACGACACAGATTTCTTTTTGTGTTTTGTTTTGGTTTGGTTATTATTAATGATTTAAATATTTAGGTGGCTAGTCGTGTGCAGAAATATTTTATCAAGTTAGCGAGGTCCGGTCTACCTATACCAGGACGTGAACCTAACCTAACTCGTGTTTTACCCAAGGCAAGTGAAGTACTATTTAAAACATGAGTAGGAGTGTTTTATTAGATATAATATCAGAATTTATCAGAATTGCTTCAAAAACGGTCGATCTAGTAAGTTCATTGGCGAAGTAATTTTCAAAACATATATATGTTGTGCAAGTCGAGAAAATCAAAGTTAAAATTTATGTAAATCAAGGGAAATCTCTATCACATATAAAGATACGACACGCTTATGATTTTTCTTTGTGCTTTCCTCATGAATTATTAATGAGTTTTTGAAGGTACTATGAAGTCACATGCAGAAGCAGTATGAGTGCTGTCGAATCTCCTGTAAACGGACTACCTCAGGACTGAGTCATGATTGTGTCCGCTTACAGGGGGGAACAAGTCCTGGTGTCCGCCAGGGATTATTTTAAAGAAATTGTATTACTGCACAAAAAAACATAAGATAGCAGCATGCATGTCACACAGCGAAGGAGCGCTGAGAACAGCTTTCTAGATACTACGTTATTCCGTGCTGTACCGGGAAATCCAAAACAAGAAAATTTACGAATTTGTAAATGGAAACCTATGAAAAGGGAACCAACTAGGTGATGAGAAATTGCAAAAGACACAACTTTTCGTGGGACCTGCATGGGGGTCCTTATATATACAGAACATTTTCGTACTTAGGTTGATTTCTTACATTTTCAGACACAATTTTTGATACATTCCATCTTGAAAGATTGAATATTGGGCCATATAAAATTCGATATAAAATTTGAAAACATTAAGTGAAAACCAGAATAACTTATTGTCTTCCTTGTGCTTATCGTGCTTTTAAACAATTTAAACATAATTTGTGATGAATTATGCACTCCTTTCGCGAATTAATATCACCTATAGTTAAATATTAAATAAAATCAGTAGTGCACAAAATCCCATTTATCACTGCACAAATCCCATTTATCACTGTACAAATCCCATTTATCACTGCATCTTAAAATATTTCCTGGTGTCCGATTATGAGAGTTCATTAATATTTGATAATTATTGTAATGCTATATCCTAATTGTAGACTAAAAATTTGTTACCAAAATAAAAAAAATACAGTATGTTTGCCTTCGTTCATCCCCTCATCACAGTAGTCCGTATAAACTACACCAAACTGGGGTCGATTGTTAGAGAGGGAATGTTTATTAGATAAGGAAAATTTATTAGAGAGGTAACTGCGCCACTAACACTACAACTGGTAGTAAGGGTGGATTTGATAAAGAAATTGGCACCCTACTTGTACCCCATTTTTTGGCAAGGTTAGGAGTGCTGCACACCTCTACACGTTACCCACAGTAACTCCATCCCTGCTTGCTGTAAAAGTTTCTTTTTCTTTATGTATTCAGCAAGTGCCACGAGTTCGCAGTACTCAGCAGCAAGCTGTGAATTTTCGGAACTCGACATTCTTTCCTTCGTATAAACCACGTGTGTATATGGAAGACAACGATGATGTAAACAGTTTGGCCTCGTCAGATGATCTCGCGGACATCTCGGTAGGTAGCCTCGCATACCACTTTCACAAATGGCTGACAATTTAGATTTCTTTTATGTGCCAACTGGTTGCAGGTTATCATGTTAACATTTCAAAAGAGCTTTAATTCTCAAACGAGGCTTGTGCTATTATATTTTAAATGCCAGGATTATTGGGGAGGATGGCCGACCATGTGTGTACCAGGCAATATTCGAAATATTGCGTCGTTTCACCTGGAAAGCCCGATACAATTTTTGAATCCTCGTTCCCGCCGTTGCCTGGGACTGACGTAACACGTAAAAACGCACAAGTTGTTACAGATTTGCTCACAAGCTGTCGGCAAGTTGTGTTCGCACTGCTTGTTCCCAGTTGTTGTACAGTAACAAGTTCGGAAAAAGCTGTTGACAACTTGTAACGAACTTGATGGCATTATCAGACTTGTTACAAGGTTGTTCTAACAAGTTTGATACAGTCATGATATAACAAGAATGTTACAAGGTTGACGACACGAGGTTGTAACAATATTGTTATATCATGACTGTATCGGACTTGTTGGAACAACCTTGCAACAAGTCTGTTAATATTGACCAAGGTTGTTACAACTGTTCCATACTTGTTGTTCCATACTTGTTGACAACTTGGGGCAAGCAGTGCGAACACAACTTGTTGACAGCTTGTTGGCAGACTTGCTACAAGATGTGAGATTTTTACGTGTGTATGCTACTGCTAGCCAAGTAACGTGGCTATCCAGATTTCAATCTAGGCACGCTAGTATTCCTTAGGCGAGTTTAACAAAACATTAGCATCCTACACACATAAAAACGTACAACTTGTAATAAACCTGCAGCAGACTTGTACCAGTGCTGTTTCAACAACTTGTTATCAGGGTTGCCTGCATGATCGCAACTTGTTGACAAATTGTGAGCAAAAATTCATGTTGACTTCAACAAACTTGCTATGAGTTGTTCCATCTTGTATGACAACCTTGTATCAAATGACAACACTATTACAATTTGTTGACACTTTGTGGATTTGTACTTTGTTCGAAGAGGCTTGGATGGTGTAAACTAGCATTTAGTTATTTGTATATCTGTCGTGAAAAACATCTTCAATCGTATGATACTGTAAATATTTTTTTGCTTTTATATCAATTTGTCAGGATGATGAAACCATTCCCAAAGAACTACGAAATACTAAAGAATATTGGGAAATATTACAACTGAAACGGCTGAAAAGAAAACGAGCTGAACAACAACACATGGTGAGCTTTTCAATCATTTTTGAAGTGGCACTCGCGTCAAAATTTTTATTTTCTTAAACGAAAATACTCTTAAAACTGTATAGTAACTTTGTTTTGAATATTTTTGTTCCCATGCTTAGTTCTTGAGATATTTTATTTTGTTTGTAACCATTTGACGTCAATGACTCAATTACATATATAATGAGATATCAGTAATTGTTGTGTACATTTGCTATTTTTTATCAAATCTTTTCAAAGATGTGGCCCGTTTGTTAATTTAACCTACAGTACATCATTAAGCATACTGTTTTTTTTAAACAAATCCATCAAAAATAGCATATATATATATATATATATATATATATATATATATATATATATATATATATATATATATATATATATATATATATATATATATATAATAATTTAATAATTTAATATTTTAATACAATTTTTCAATTGAATAAGTTGCTACTTTAAGTTTCATGCAACAAGCAATCATCAGGCAACATATTAATACGGTTAAGTTGTTATATATATATATATATATATATATATATATATATATATATATATATATATATATATATATATATATATACTGAAGATTCCACCCATTTCATGTAATTGAGTCATTGACGTCACATGGTTACAAACAAAATGAAATATCTCAAGAACTAACTACTAAGCATGGGGATAAAAATCTTCAAAACAAGTTACTATACAGTTTTAAGAGCATTTTCGTTTAAGAAAATAAAAATTTTGACGCGAGTGCCACTTTAAATGTGTAATTATATATGCGCGAAATACCTAAAATTTTAACAATCTTCGATCCCCCCGCCCATATTCAATGTTGAGTTACATGAGATCGGAGCGAAGTCAAACCGGGCCCATCTCGTTTCGGTCATAGTATTATTTATAATAGATGTTTACATGAGACCGGGACGAAAATAACTGAGACCCGTCTCAAGTCATTCCGTTTGCTGGACCGAGCCGAATGACTTCAGACTGGCATGATTTCAGACCGGGATGAATGTAAACAGAAATACATTTCAGACCGGTCTCGGCTGTAACCTTGACATTGGAACAACACATGCTAACAAAAGTCATCTAAAAATTGAAAATCCTTTCTTCTAAGCCAAAATATTTCTTCGAATGACATTCCCAGGATCCACCACTATTTCCAGGTACTCTCAGAAACGAGGCTGCATGGATATTATCTAGGCTCGATTACCAACCGGCATTCGGGATATTACCAAACGACTTTCATTAAAATTTTAACCAGCTCGAAATTGATTTGGCGGTCAAACGCGAGCGATCAGGGCTTAAGATGTTTTTGTTTTTCTCTGTTTTCAGTTAAGCAAAGTGGAACATGTTGGATATGTGGTACGTACAGTATATGTGCATGGGTAAATATTCAAGATTTTTGGCGATACCGCTTGATAGAACTAATTGTTAAAGGTTTCTTTAAGGAATTTTCGAACTAAAATGATATACATACACTCCAAAAGCTCTACTAAAGCTCTTAAAATAAATGAGGAGAAAGTACCGCCTTTACAATGACATCAGTAAATGGTTAGGCTAAATCGTATGGTACCTCGGATCCCCTATCAATTGATCAATAGCTTGTTGGGAAATCCACTCACGGATGAGTGAGAAACTCATTAAACTAAAATCTTACTTCCTGATCATAGTCTGGTTAATATAACCAGGAATCTGGTTATATTTGACCCAGAAGGTCCTTGTTAGAATGAACGGACTATGTGGTACTTGCATGGTTGAAAACAAAGAAGCACCAGACCGTAAGTACACGATTTATCCCACCCTGCTTATAAGGTATATGGGTATATGCAGTTTTACTGCCAAATGCTTACAGTATATAAACGCTCGATCTGATTGAATATTTCAATTGAAAGGCTTTCATACATCCCTGTATGCAATAGCTGTGTTGCAGATTTTTGCACAGTTATAGTTATTAGTATAGCCATCGAAAATTTAATGTACAAAGAGATGGATTTTGACATTTGATCTATGGCGGAACCAAAGTTATGGCTATTTAAAGTGAGTAGTCTTAAAACCAATTATAATACTTAAAAACAGCTATAGTACTGCATGATTTCAATTGCACATTGAGTGAACCTATTTTGATGATCTTCGTGTCAAAATTCATCTCTTAGATTCAATTTTCGACACCCTGTATATATTTTCATTCCTCACCGACAACGGTCATCCTCTTTCGATGGAGATTATTTATGTCGATGATTTTATTCCGTTTTTATAGTGTGATTTGTGTGGAATGAGTCCAATCATTGGCGTACGTTGGCATTGTGTAGAATGTCCTGGGGACAGAAGTACAGATTTCTGCAGTGACTGTGTTAGTATGTAAGTATTGGCTGATTCACACTAGCAGTATTGTCGGGCATTTTTATTTTTTGAATGGTATATCAACGTATAGAGTCCATAACTCTCCAGAAAAACGCCCCCCCCTAAATATTTCCTCATGCATCAATTATAAATTTAAAATTTTTTCATAATAGAGCGTTCGCACTCATTCCCCAGGGACCAACTCAACAAAACCAAATGAATTCAATTAGCCTTTCTCACGCCGCCATTTTTGTGTGGCATTTCAGCCGAAGTCTGCGAGATAAGTCCACATAACAGCGACTTTTTATAATTTTTTGGACAAATGATGGTAAATTTGATTTGTAAATGGTTAGTTTATTTTGAAAAATTGCTTTTCACATTGTTTTAATTGTCTGCATTGGTTAGCGAGAATTGGATGCCACCCAAAAATGGCGGATATTCGTCATCGTGAGAAAGGCTAATTGGACACTCTGTCCAATCCTGATTTTGAGATCAGTGGCGCTAACAGTTATTCTCGAATCTTCGTGCTCGCTGTTTAACAGCAGGCTACGTTCCTATCCTGTACAGATAATATGCGGGTGCAGGGATGAAGGAGCAGATTAGGATTGTGTATGCTTAAGAAGAGAATATTTTGTATGTATAGGTAATAGCATGGTTTCGAGTGCAATTTGGATATAACATCCACGAGTGAGTTTTTCAAAGACCTCAAAATAGCACGAGTCCGAAGGACGAGTGCTATTTGAGGTCTTTAAAAAACTCACGAGTGCATGTTTATCCAAATTTCACGAGAAACCATGCTATTACTTATTAATAATTTACATAAAAATGTTCGATACAATTGTAGTTTTAACTTACGCGTTTATAGCGAACATTCCACTGGCAAAGTTTTCCTGGCCAAATTATATCACATTATACAACGCTAACAGCTTGAAAATTCCACTCAACTATGTAATTTTTGTTAGTCTTGTTTAAGGTAAATGCTTTTCCATTTAAAAATAAAGATAAAAGCCATATTTTCCACGCGAAGGCAACTGTTACTTTGTGTAGCGAGGCGCCATGTTTGTTTTTGTTTTCAAGCAATCTGTGACCGTTACTTCTTTAAACTAAATTGCTTTAAACTGATTGGTTGATTTAATCATCACAATGTTTTTCCACCAATCAGATCAGTTTGTTACAGATTTTTGCACTGTGATTACAGAAAATTGCACTGTGATTACAAAAAATTGCACTGTGATTACAGAGAATTGCACTGTGATTACAGAAAATTGCACTGCTGTTTGGGATTAACTGCACCGAAATCAACCAATCACAGTCGAGTAATATCTTTATGTATATTATTAGATACGTAACACTCGTTCAAAAGGAATGGATATACTTTTCCATTTGATTATCACTATATTCATTTTGTCAATACACGTTTCTCAAGCGGCAAACAAACTGAAGACGTTTGTAAAATTATGCTAAAATGAAGAGATTTTAGATGGTACACCAAAGAGAAAATGACTTCTGAAGTTCAGTATACGTTTGGCTTATATTGTTGTATAGATATGGCGTCAATTTTACAGCATCAATGATAATTGTATTTAAAATGACAATATTTAACTATAATTATTTTGAGTTTCTCAACCGCCAGTTAATGTAAAAAGGTTGCTAAATAAACTGAGGTTTATTGTTTGTCCGACCCGAGTGTATTGGTGTCCGACCGAACTATAGCTTTGTCCGACGTAAATCAAAATGTTAAATGGAAAATCAGAATACTATTGTATAAAAGGTGAACTGGAAATGTTGTTTTAATGTAGTCGAGCGCGGGGCGGCGAGCGAAATGGTGAAGTGGAAAACGGGCTTAAGTTGTCGAAGTCTTTTTGATACTGCTGTTCTGGAAAGCATGAAAGAAACAAATTATCTTTACAACATTTACCATTTATTCATTTGTGTCATTCAGACTTATTTCCGAGTCAAAAACGAACTGAAGGTGATCGGACATATGTCCGACCCAAACTCAACATCCCGGATATTTTGTCAGACGGCCCTGGAAAAGATATTTTAAGGCCTGGTATGATCAACAGAGCTAGTGTTAGCTGCAGTCAAAAATTCGTTTTCCCAATTACGATTATAGCTGGCAATTTTCTTTTTCATTATTTTTCTGTATAGTGAAAAAGATAATGGTGTCCATCGTAGTTCACATAAAATGGAGCCAATTGATTGGACAGAAAGTGACTTTGTTGACGGAGATTATGTAAAACTGGGGGAAACTTCCAAAGGATACAATTATTTGGACCCAAATTTTTTACCTGCGGCCACGTGACCTGTGATGTGTGAATTATTCACTCTACCATCATTGACAAGGTTAGTTGGAAGTGTTAATGTACGTAATATATTTCCCTGCCCCACCGACCCTATTGCAAGAATGAATGTTGCTGGTGATGATTGTGAAAAAGTTTTTTTTTGTTTTAACAACTTTATACTGGACAATGTCTACGCGCGGCAATAGCGCGAACAGAGTCTTATGCGCGAAACTGTCCCGTTTCAATTCACAAAGATTATAACAATTTACAAACTACACTGCAAAAAATTATGTGTAAATTTTACACAAAAACGTCAGTAAAATTTGCATCCACAGCAACACATTTATATGTGTAAATTTACTCAAAAATATTGGTAAATTTACACATTGGTTGTGTTAAGGAGAGTGGACAACTATTAATATATATATTGTTTACATTCATATTAAAATAATTAGTGTTTTGGACGAGCAAAAGTACTGGGACGAGAGCGTGTTCGTGGTTCGAAAACATATCGTAAAAGGTTTATTTATCGAAGAACAAAAGTGTTATTTTCTCGTTTATTTCATAGTTTCTTATTAAATTGTTTATGAGTTTATTATTATACCGAGTGGAGCTATCGTCTACTAAACATTTGGCGATCCTGCCAGGACGAATAAAAGAATTTGGCGTCTAATTTACGTGTATACTTCGTTGGAATTTGCGTGCGAATATTTCGTCGTGACAGTTTTGGTGTTATTATTGCGGGTTATCGTCTATCTATCGCTTGAACGTTCGTGTCTTTGTTGGGATTATCGACTATTTGTGGCAGCAGCTAAGTAAAAGAAACTGGAATACTATAAACTTTGAATATTTGTCGTAAAAATGTGAATTTTCAGTCCTTTGTATTAAAATATGTTTGGGATCGTATTGCATAATATATGCTAATTTATGCAATATATTCAGGTTTGATGCTTGAGGCATGATTTATGCCAAATTTTCTACATAATAACATTGGTAAACAGGAATTTTCGAAAGACATACATTAGGGCCTGTTTACATGGAGGTAGGGTGACCCTAGCAGAAGGGTTACCCTAGCAAGCGGGTTACCCTACTGCAATATGTTTTATAGGAAGCGTTTACATGCGCGCTAGGGTTACCCTAGGGGTAGGGTTACCCTATCAAACAGATAGGGTGACCCTAGCAGCAGGGCTATCTTTTTGTTTACATAAGCCATGTAAACGCGTCAGGTAGGGTAACCCAGCAAGCGGGTCATGTTTTATACGTCCTACTGTGACAGACAAACAAGGATATGGCGTCGCTAGATTATACATATGAACATATCAGCCTGGCGAGTATTTTAAACGACACCAGAAAATAAAAAGGATAAGCAATTTACAAATAAGGAAGCAGAGGCATAGAACGAAGCTTTGACTTTGGACGAGAACGCTGCGAATGATGTAGTTTCGATAACAAATTGTCAAAGACGGCGAAAAGGAAGCAAAATTCCGGCGCATCCTCATCGACGTCAAAAAAACAGGTCAGCCGAACATGTCGAAAAACTGTTGTGTTGGACTATATCAAGGAATACATTACGCTTATTTACGCAATGCGAGTAATACTGTAGACCACAACATTGAAATAACAGACCACGATATTGAAATAACCTCGGAAATAACAGACCACAACATTGAAATACAGCAAGCAAAGGCCCACTAAATAGCAGAACACAACTTGCCGCTAAAACTTTGCGTCTCGGCGCAATTTATCTAATACAGACCGCTTAGCGACCACGCATAGGTAGGGTTACCCTATCCAGCAACATAGCCCTAGCAGTAGGGTCACCCTACCTCATGTAAACGCTCGCGATTTTCTGACCCGTTTGCTAGGGTAACCCTCCTGATAGGGTCACCCTACCTCCATGTAAACAGGCCCTTAGAGGAGTAACATTCTACCTATATCGTTGAAAATAAAATAATCTGGTCGTTTGTTATAACAATAACTTTGCTAATATTTTAAATTGTGTGACTATTAACAATGTCAGGGGATGAGTCAGAACCGATTCAAAGCAGTGTGGAGCAATCCACTGTTGATGAGGGTATGAAAAGCCTTCATATTTCCCTGGAATTAGGTCGTCGCAAACGTGCAAGTAAACGGGATACAACAAAAGTAAGACATCAACTTGAAAAATCATTTAGTGTGTCAAAAGCAACGTTAAACAAAGAAGAGATTGAGCATAGGGTAGAGGATTTGTGGTCGTCACTAGAAGAGACACAGAATATTATGGATGAATTGTCTGTTTATTACTTGGGGGAAAAGGACGGTGAAAATCAAAAGGCATTAATGAAGGAATCAAACAAACTAGAACTGGAATGTCAACAAGCGATCGAAAAGGTACAGGCTGTTCTGATCTCAGGATGTTTTGAAAGCAACGCTACAGTCAGTCAAGACAATGATAATGACGAGGTAACTAATGGTACCAGTTCTACTGCGAGTAATTTGATGAACGAAGGACAGACACAACCCACTGTGACCAGTAACACTGAGCAACAAGCAGTGCAAGGCGCAATCGATCAAGGCGCAATAGGAACTAGTATGATACAGCAAACAGTGGAGCAGAATCAATCGAGTTCATCAAGTCCAACACATACACCATCGTACACGGGAGGTTCAGTTCTAAACCGCCATTTAAAACCACTAAGAGTACCTGATTACAATGGAAATAAAGCAAAGTTTGAAGAATTTTGGAGCCTATTTGAAAGTTTAGTTGACAAATCGAACGAGCCGGTGCATCTAAAGATGGCAAGATTGCGACAGAGTTTGTCTGGTCGAACTTTGGAAGCGATTCGTGGTTTAGGAGTATCAGCACCCGAGTATGATGAAGCGAAAGAAATAATTCAGTCGAAATTTGGTGGGCAGCGACGTAAATTGAGAGGTTACATGGATGAATTGGAGAATATGCCGACTATGCGTAACAATGATGTTAATGCCTTTGAAAAGTTCGCTGACCTAGTTAGGGTAACAGTTGCGAAATTGAGAGCTGATAATCAGAATTAGGAGAAGGAACTTTGCATCGACAGCTTGTGAAGAAATTATCGGATCGACAGTTGGAAAGTTATAGTCGATGGTTAAGCACTCGCAGCAAGGAACAGTCTGTTATATGTTTGTGTGACTGGTTGAAGGAAGAGGTGACTATTAAAGTGGAAGCTGCAGAAATGGCTTATGGTCTGGAGCAGAAATATGCTGAGTCAAAGGGATACCAGAACAAGGGTGATAAGCCAGGATTTCGGTCATACCGTACTGGAAAGCAGGGAAGCTATGAGTCATACCAACCAAATATGTCGGGAAACGCAGTGGATACAAAGCCGCCTTGTGCATTTTGTGGTCGTACTGGGCATGGTATCTGGAGTTGCCACCAGTTTCAACAAAGACCAGTATTAGATCGCTGGAAAACTGCTAAAGAGAAACAGTTATGTTTTCGGTGCCTTGCCACTGACCACCATGGTAAAGATTGTCGAAGGTCACGCCAGTGCAACATAGGTGGGTGTCAACTTACACATCATCGATTGCTTCATGACCCAGAACACAAAAGCAACAAACCAGACCTTCCAGAGGAGAAGGTCGAGTTCAAATCCCCACGGGAGGGGGTAATGGATGAAGCGAGAGTGGTTACCACGACAACTGGTGAATCTAACCATAAAGTACAGATGCATTCTCTGAGAACAATCCCTGTATGGATAAAAGCAAATGGAAAGAGAATTAAGGTAAACGCAGTACTTGATGATGCTTCGAACGAAACCTTCCTAAACGAAGAAGTCGCCGGATTTCTTGGGTTAAGCGGTAAATGGCAAGATGTGCAAGTCCATGTGTTGAATGATGCAGTGGAGACCTTTAAATCCATACCTTTGCAAGTCGAGATTGAGAGTACAGATCGTCAGTTTTCGAAAGAAATTAATGTTATAACTTGCCCACATGAAGTTACTGGGAACTACCGTGTAGTAGATTGGAACCAATACCAGAAGGATTGGCCACACTTACGTCCGTGCAACTTCCCAACGCCAGCGAAAAAGACATTCGTTGACCTGTTGATTGGAGTGGATAATCCAGAATTACACTTTTCCGTAGTTGATTTTCAAGGATCGCAAGGCGAGCCAGTGGCACGACGGGGACAACTCGGATGGACCTGTATAGGACCCCCAGAGAAGAATGGAAAATCAATCGTGAGATCGCGTGTGATGAGAACACTTTGCACGAAACAGGCAACAATCTTCGCCAATCCAGACTGCTGTAACCTGGACGAAACATTAAGAAATTTTTGGGAGATTGAACGTGGAGGAACCGAGGTGAATACAAAGATACTAACACAAGAGGAAAAGTCAGCCCTTAGTAAAGTTGGAGAGTCGTTGCGGATTGTTGATGGAAGATATCAAGTCGGAACACCGTGGAAGAAAGCACAACCACAGTTGCCAAACAACCGGACTATGGCTATCACACGCCTGCGTTCTACGGAGAAAAATCTAATGAAGAATCCGACCGTTGGTGAAGAGTACCAAAGCACTATCGAAGCATACTTGAAGAAAGGCTACCTCCGAAAGATTGATCCAGCCAAAGAACTGCCTGGAGCTTGGTACCTGCCTCATTTTCCCATTGTTAGAATGGATAAGTCTACAACCAAAGTTCGCATAGTTTTTGATTGCTCAGCTAAACATGATGGGATTTCTCTGAACGATGTTATCCATGCTGGTCCAAAACTGCAGCAAGATCTGTTCAATGTCCTGATGAGATTCCGTCGTAACCCTGTAGCTGTTGCTTGTGACATTAAAGAAATGTATCTTCAGATAGAAATTCCTATGGAAGACCGCCCATATTTCAGAATGCTCTGGAGAGATCTTGATCCTGGACGTGAACCGGAGGAATACGAGTTCAGCAGAGTTGTTTTTGGTAAGAATTCCGCGCCCATGGAGGCACAGTTTGTCGCCCAGGAGAACGCTCGAAAGTATCGGGATCTTTACTCATTAGCCGCAGAGACAGTATTGAAATCCACCTACATGGATGACTCTATTGACAGTGTAGAAAGTGAAGAAGAAGGTGTGAAGTTGTATCACGAGCTGAAAGAACTTTGGGCAAAAGCAAGTATGGAAGCCAGAAAGTGGGTATCCAACTCGCCTAAGGTATTAGAAGTGATTTCAGAAAAAGATCGAGCCTCCGAGATCACCATAAACGACGGTGAAAACCCCACAACGAAAACACTCGGACTTGCTTGGAACAGTCAGAAAGATGAATTCAAGATTCCGACATCAGAAATGCCACGATTACAGATAACCAAGAGAAACGTATTGAAGAAGATCGCAACGATATTTGATCCACTTGGATTCATTAGTCCATTTATCGTCATTGCCAAGATACTACTGCAGGAACTGTGGTCTAGAGGTTATGGATGGGACGACGAGATTAAAGATGAAATTGCTTTGAGATTGGAACAGTGGTTTCATCAGTTGCCTATGCTGAACACGGTGACAGTACCGAGATGTCTTCGTGCTGCAGAGCCAGTTCGTTCGAAGGAAATTATTACATTCGCAGACGCCTCGAAAGATGCCTATGGTGCTGTGGTGTATATCCGACATGAGTACGAGAACGGAGCAGTTACCTGTCGCCTGGTAGCTTCAAAGTCTAAGGTGGCACCTCTTACCCCAACAACTGTTCCAAGATTGGAGCTGATGGCAGCTATCATGGGATTGCGGTTAACTCAATCAATCGTCCAAGTCTTGGGCATTCCAATGCGAGATGTGTCGTTTTATTCAGATAGCATGGATGTACTGTGGTGGATTCGTGGAAGAGGCAAAGATTTCCGAGCCTTTGTGGCGAACAGGATTGGTGAAATTCAGAGTGGTTCGGATCCAGCCCAGTGGCAGCATGTACGTACAGATCAGAATCCAGCCGACTTATGTACGAGAGGCGCAAGTCCAACGCAGCTTGCTGAGAGTTCGTTTTGGTGGGAAGGCCCAGATTGGCTGATGAAAGGTCGTGACCAGTGGCCAAAGATGAAGACAGAAAACCGCCCCGAGAACCCACCAGAGATCAGATCGACTCATGCCAAAAGCGTCAGCAACATCACATTAGCAACATGTGCAGAAAAGAAGTTGGATTCCGAACAGGAGCAGAACGAATGGAGATTGGATCCGAGACGCTTTTCCGATTGGTCGCGGTTGACAAGGTTACAAGCCAGAGTTCGAAGAGCGCTGTTCAACATGCGTCATAAGGGCCAAAGACGAACTGAAAAGGAACTGACTTCAGAAGAACTCAGGGAAGCTGAAATGGAAGTCATTCGTGCCGCTCAGAGTGAAGTTTTTGGTGCCGAGTACAGTGAAATCAAGAAAGGAAGACCTGTTTCTGCGAAGAGTCAGCTTGTTAAATTGAATCCCATAATTGATGCAGATGAAGTTATCCGATCACAAGGGCGTCTCAGTTTCGCAGAGCAACTACCGTATGACGTGCGAAGTCCAATTATCCTGCCACGAGGACATTGGGTTACGAGATTGATAGTAAAACATTACCACGAGAAAGCGAACCATGCAGCTGGAGTAAATTTCATTCTAAACGAACTGAAGGAGCTTGCTGGTCAGTTAGACGAAGAGAAAATCAAACGGAAAACTTCGGATAAGAGAGTTCGATGGTTGTTCTACCCGCCTGCCGCCCCACACTTCGGGGGAGCTCACGAAATAATGGTAAAGGCTGCAAAGAAAGCGATATACGCAGTATTAAGCAACAGTGATGTCAATGATGAGGAATTGATCACCATCTTTACCGGAGCTGAGAGTCTTATAAATTCCAGGCCGTTAACGTATCAGTCTGCCGATGTTCGTGACTTAATCCCGCTGACTCCAAATCATTTCCTTTATGGCCAGATGGGTGGTCAGTTTGCCCCTGAAGCTGAAGAAACGACTGGATTTCATCCACAGCAACGGTGAAGGAAAGTGCAACATCTAATATCGTTGGTATGGCGACGCTGGTTGAAGGAGTATTTACCGATGCTTACTATCCGTCCTAAATGGACACAAGTGGTCAAGGATTTGCAAATCGATGACGTTGTGTTAATTGTGCAGTCAAATCTTCCTCGAGGACAGTGGCCGTTGGGGAGAATTCTTAATACCTTTCCAGGCAAGGATGGACACAACAGAGTTGCTCAAGTACAAATTGGGGACAAAAGTCTGATGCGACCAATACACAAGTTGGTTCCCTTAAATTGTTGAAACGTTTGTCAGTTGATATATAGATTTCTATTCGCACTTGAACTTGATGTTCCCAGTGCGGGGAGGGGGAATGTTAAGGAGAGTGGACAACTATTAATATATATATTGTTTACATTCATATTAAAATAATTAGTGTTTTGGACGAGCAAAAGTACTGGGACGAGAGCGTGTTCGTGGTTCGAAAACTTATCGTAAAAGGTTTATTTATCGAAGAACAAAAGTGTTATTTTCTCGTTTATTTTATAGTTTCTTATTAAATTGTTTATGAGTTTATTATTATACCGAGTGGAGCTATCGTCTACTAAACAGGTTGTGTAAACATCACACAAAAATATCGGTAAATTTACACAAATGAAATGCATCCACAGCAACACATAATTTTGTGTAAAATTGCACTTTATACATTGAATCATTGATTGTGTAAACATTACACAAAAATATCGGTAAATTTACACAAAAATATCGGTAAATTTACACAACTAAAATGAATCCACAGCAACACATGAGATAAAAATATATGCATAAAGATAACAATAACAGATATAAACATACACCAACAGGCTCCAATATTCCCAACGTTTCCTGCAACATTTTAATTTCGATCTTCAACTA
>CACRXK020001908.1:0-43192 GCA_902702795.2 Paramuricea clavata | reverse complement strand
CATGCTTAATTAATGCCTTTACCTAATTTGCATATTGCTGACATATGCAAATTAAGCAAATGCATTAATTAAGCATGCAAATAGCTGATTTTTCGGGAAAATTGTAACTTTGCGTGAATAGTTAAGGAGCTTAAACTAAACCAAATTGTCTGAAATTTTGTACAGTAATTAAAATCCCGACAAATTTTCCATCCATTAACTCAAAATATGATTGCAGCTTTTAAATTTTGTGCGCGAGCCATTTATAGTTCGTTGGAAAAGACACCCCCCCCTGGTTCACAAAATTTGAGTTCGAAAAATTTTTTTCATTATTTTACATTATAAGTACCCAAAGAAGCTATATATATATAAAAAACAAGATACAAATAGCTGTTTTGCGAAATTGAGAGCAATTTTAAATCTGTTCAGTTTTTTTTTATACACCCTGTATATATATATATATATATATATATATATATATATATATATATATATATATATATATATATATATATATATATATATATATGTATAACTACAGACGGTACCGTTTCGGCCTTATGGGCCTCATCAGTGTAGTGCTGATGAGCAGGATGAAAGTAACTGCTTTTTACTGTTACCTTTGATGCCTCACGATTGTGGGACATCAAAACCATGCCACAGCGCTGAAACTGCAAGCAGTGAGCGTGCGCAATGTGTAAGCGGCATGCATGGCTCATCCTGTAGAGCGCACAATATGACCTAAAGGCCATAGAGCGATATCTAACTACAGACGGTACCGTTTCGGCCTTATGGGCCTCATCAGTGTAGTGCTGTTGAGCAGGATGAAAGTAACTGCTTTATATATATAATATAACTCTAACTGCATTTTCATTCATGCAGTAAGAGTTATAGACAGAGGATGGAGCTGTATTTCATACACATAGCTGTATGTCATACACGAGCATGTACATTTTATCATTAAATGTTCCATGCACAGTGAAACAGCAAATATTTTTGTATAAATTTGCAGTTGCATGAGTGCAGGCCAGTGTGTGACAACTTTGGCAGTTCATCCAGCTAGCTCAGTAATCCTTATATTAGGTGTCGGTAATACCTAAATTTCTACATTAGCTATTGCTAGTAGTTTCTTTTCTCATCTAGAAACGCACAGCTTTTATCTTGGCGAGAAGGAAATTAGGGTTTGAGGTGGTTAGGAGATTGAGGAGATTAGGGGATTGAGGAGATTAGGGGATTGAGTTTGTAAGCAATACGCCAGTTAATCGTCGCGGTACATAAAAAAACAGAGTCAACCGTGCTAGAATTATTCTCAATGCCCAAATACCTAATCTGATCACCAATGTTCCATAATATAGATTGGAATCTTTCTTCTTTCCATGACTACTCTCGACTAGGTTGCATTATTTCGATGCCTGCTTAAATTGAAATGCTTATTGTAATTGAACTCTGTTTTAATTTATAGGGATAAAATTAACCTTCCATCCAACAGTATAAAGTTAAATGTAGGAGCCAATACCAACAAGTGGAATTTCCTTTGTGTTACGCGTGAAAGCAGTTCAGGAAAGACTAATTTGTTCTGGCATGAAAAAACTTCAATTTCAGCTAACAGGTTCATTTTTCCAGGCCACACAATGGGAAAGGGAGGGAAATTTGTAGTAGCAGGAGTTGGAAGACGCAACCTCCATGAGATCTTAACGTTTCCGGGGAGTGCTAAGAATAACCTACCTCTGACCATTTCGCAGACCAATGTTTGGGATCGCTCACTTACACAAGATGAGATTATTGGTATGTCCAGACAAGAAAGCTGTGGTGGAGGAGCTGGGAATGTCCTCGATTGGGAAGATTTTGGAAAGCAGTTGAATCTCAAGATATTCACAAAAAATGATCAGTCTCAATGTGCAACCGCTTCTGGATCGAATTTCTAATACATTACTATATTTGGACTTCATAGTCAAGCGGGCACGTACTGAGGCTTATTACATTTACCACTTGTTTACATTTGGCGTTAAATCATCTAGTAATGTCCTTGTTATCTAAATCCTATTATTGATAATATTTATTTTCAGGTTTCATTAAAAGCTCTATGCTACACAATGGGTTTTCAAAGTTATTTTAAATTTGCAAAATTGACATGTGATAGCGAGTTAACCCCCAAAATAAATTTTGAAAATCCCACTGACCTACATTCCAGTTTCTGGAAGTTGCAAGCCCAATTTAGTACAATGATTAACAGTCCGTTTGCCAAATGTGGAAAACGGGCTATGCAAAAAGGTGTCATTATAATTATTATCATATCTAGTAAAAAATACATGCATGCAAAACCCTTGCCTTCCTAACAAAACCATTGCATTTTCCGAATATGAAGTATTTAAAGTAGTTGTCATGGTAACGCGATAATTTTTTAAGAATATTTTTACAAATAAAAAATCCCCTAAAAATATCACTTTAAATTTACAAAATTGTCAATTTCCGAAATATATATGTTAGGTACAGTATGGTAGGTAGGTAGGTAGGTAGATATAGGTAGGTAAAACTTTATTTAAACACGCTAACCCCTTCAATACAAATTGATTTCCAAGGGGGGCGTGGTGAAAAAATTTAAAACACATAATAAACAACAAGACACGTATATACAAAGTTAAATATTTACAAACTAGTAGATCGTGACAGGCTAATTGCACATAAAAGCGAGTTAAAAATTTGCGGTACGTAATTTAGGCTTCAATGGACCTTTCCCCTGATAACTAAAATTTTGGTCTAGCTAACAGAAATTTCATTACAGCTTGAAAGATCATCACAAAATTAGTAATATTCCAACGTTTCGTTGCGAAAAGTTGTAAAATGCGGATACTATAGCCTTGCGAAGTTTGCCGTTTTTCAGTCATTTTGTATTACGCATGGGAAATTGACAGCCCAATCGGGGGTGTTGGGGCATCAATTTCCCGTTTGTAATACAAAATGACTGACAATTGCAAATTTCGCAGGGCTATATTATCCGTATTTTACAACATTTCGCAACAAAACTTCGGAATATTGCTAATTTTGTGATGCCCTTTCAAGCTGCGATAAAATGTTTCTTTAGACTTGTCTAGATCAAAATTTTAGTTATAAGGGAAAAGGGCTATTTAAGTTAAATTCATTAAACACAAAAGCTTTAGGACAATTTCTAATATGTTTTTAATAAAACTAAACTGCGGCTTATATAAAAATTTTGAGTTTAAAATAAAATAAAATGATTTCAAACTCTCACATTCAGACAAATAACTTTGCCCTCTTTTTATTTAAATTTTTTTGATATGGCCGTCTTTTTTCATTTATAATATATAGGAAACGATCAGCTTTATAATAAAGCAAACAAACTTACCTTCGGTAACGTCGGCGCCTTTACTCCCTATACTCTAAAACTTCTTTCGCCTCGTTTTTCTCAAAAAGCTTTTGAAATTTACAAAACCTTGCAAATATGAAATATATTTGCAGTTACTGTGAAAAATTTAATTCTGTGCACTACTATATTGAGCGTACAAGAGCACACAAAGTTGGATTATTTTTTTATACACCTTGTTTTTTGGGGTTTTTAAAAAAAATTTTATTAGTTTTACAATAAGAAATTAAAGGCACAGATAGCAGGACTAATAAAGTCCCTAATTAAGTCCTGCGATACATGAAAATACTACGCTATACTATGCTATACTATGCTACAAACGGTTATAAAATTAACAAAATTCATAGCTAGTTATACATATTTACGGTATTACACATAATTACGTTTATGCAATAACTCAGAACGTGCACTTCTACGAACAACAAGATTTAAAACAAGAACGACATTTAGAGCAAAACGTTTTCCAAGTCCAAATAAACCACCCAGGTCATGAAACTCAAGTTACTTTCTGTTGCTTGAGATCTCCATTAATTGTCTAGTCGCCCATCTTCAAGAACAGTAATTCTTGAGTGAGATTAGCACAGCGTTTCCCGACGATGACATTTTCTTCAAATTGCAATTGAAGTGATTTTTATCATTTTTCTTCATTGGGTGCCACATATGTTGGTCCAGTCGTGTTTAATTTGATAACGTTTAAAGGGATTATTAAATGGGTCAACTATTATTGTGACAACATTCAAATGACATTATAGATCCACCTAATTTTTTGGGGAAATATTTTGAAATATTTAATTTCGATTAATCTTATAAAACGGATTTAAAAACAGGCAGTTGAGAAAATTAAGAAAATATTTGAACATTGTTGCATGATGTTGGCCAACATTGTTTGGACCCTCTGAACGGGTTATAAACTGCTCTCTTGGCTTCAGTGTGCATGATAGAAAGGTGGATTACATTGATTAGGACTGCTCTTGGACCTTAAATCGCTATTTCAAATTGGACAAATATATATTAAATTGCCTTAAATCGCTCTAAATCGCAACTTCATGTTAGATGAATTTCTCCTAAATTAATCGCATAATATTGGCAACATTACAGAAAAAAACAACAAGATTTCTTGTGACGATATATTAAGAAAATGTGTGCTAATCATCGTGCTTTGCACGCTCGACTATCGTTGTGGCCATTTTTACGGCCAAAAAATTCAGATTTTGGTTTTAAATACATGCAAATACTCAACCATCCTTTTGCTTTACATACTCATTCCCGAGCCAACGGCGCGAAGCGCCCTAACTCGTATTAATTCCCGCCGTGACTCGTATTAATTCCCCCCGGCTATTTACGCCGGGGGAAACGAAAGCATTAGCGAAGTCTAAAGTTCACCAATGATCGCGGGCGTTGCTCACTGTGCGTGGATGGTCATCCTCACTGATCTCAAAATATGGCCGACTGTCATGAATAGCGAACACTGTGATTGGTCCAATTTAAAGTTTGCATTATAACGACTGCATGACGACAGCGAAATAGCAAACATTTCTTGATTTGATGATTGATAAATTTCTTGCAAATATATTTCATTTTTGCTCGCATTTTTGCAAGATTTTGTAAATTTCAAGAAAGAAAGGGCGAAAGAATCAACCTCGTTCCCAGGCTCTTTGCTCTTGGGAAGCAAAGACCCTGGTCGGGGCTGATGACGTCACACATACAAAATTGATAGCCGAAGAGGGGGGATGGAAAAGTCTCATATTACATGTTTCCACTTCCGCACTTCGATTGCAAGGAGTGGCCGTTCTGTACAATCATCTAATTCATCTTCAAGAATCATATATACCTCAAACTACTTGCTGAATTGGTTTCTGTTTGCTTTGAAATTATACAAACATGCTAAAATGTAGATTCTTATAGCAACAGAAAATTCAGGAAATCAAGCAACGAGAACGTATGGCTGTACGCTTTGAAATATTTTTATTTTCTCGGACTTCGCCGGTTCGGGCGTAGTTTCATTTCACGCGTACGTTTCTGTTCTGGCTCTGATATTTATAATATGCTTATAATATGCCAATGAATTGTTCTGATATGGACACGGTTTAAATGTTTTAAACAGATGTCTCAAAAGCGACTGTTTATAGGTCGTAGGATTAGCGCCTTGCCGGTCTTAAACGTGACACATTTGGACACAAGCCAAATACACATTGAATGTCCATTTTATTGATTCTAAAACTGTTTATAGACATATTGCTCTAGCTTTTTTAAAAAGGTTATCATCGTTTATGTTAAACACCAGGAAGACAAAATATAACGTACAAAATTGTTTGAAATCGACAGTGGGTGTCAGTGCACAGCTGACATACGACAATTCACAACTGCATGAATTTCCTTTTTTGTCGATCTGCACGAGTACCTGTTTGTTGAAGCCAAAATATTGCACAGCATATCCTATAAATTCTATCGCCATTTACCCTCCCCCCTTAAATGCAAAGGAATGACAGCAGAAAAGGTTTAGCAAAGTATTTTTTATTACATCTGGTATAAAGTGTCCTACGTTTTATCAGGATATACATAATTCATAAACTGTATATGCACACGAAGTCTCGCTTATTAATGAGTTTTACTGTAACAAACCTTTTAAAGTTTCCATGGATAGATAGGTTGTTTGCCTCCAGTATTGTTTGGTAAAACAGACTAAACTTCTAAAATATTGGTTACGGAATACGCCGATAAAGATTAAAGTTGATTTAAATATTGATAACTCACAGCGGCATTAATCCATTATACAAGTCTCAAGAAGCTGGATTATTCTTCAATAAAGCCCTCAATGGACAATGCCAATCAATGAAAGGTCTAATATTATACATGTTGCAAATTACTGTATACACAAAATATGAAATAATTTATATAAAGTACAATACCAATGTCTGGTGCACATATCGTCGTAGGTATTCAAGTTGTACCGCACGCACGGAAACGCATGGAGGAGTCTTGGCGTTTGTGTGATATTAACAGATAGCTAACTACACTTCGACATTATCTTTCTTGATCGTTGAGTTTCAGCAATGTAAATGAAATGAATTTTATAGCCAGTCCATAACGGGTTTTCATCCTGTGCTTTTACAGTCAAAATAGCACTATTGTTTACACATGTTGGCGATGTTTGGGAAATCAAAGGATCCCGTTATAAAATAAATCTTTTGTTTTGAATATCGGACAGGATACACTTCAACTATAAAGAACCATATCGTTCGTTTAATACCGTTTGATCGATCAGTCTGTGTAGAAGATATGTATGTTTCTACGGCGATACGTGCTAAACTTCGCAAGCCAGGCGCGTGTGGAGTGTTTTCCTTGCAAGTGAAATATGATCCAGCTTCTCGCTTGAAATGTATAAACGCAACACTTATTGTTGATGACATTCAGCACAGCAGGAAGTCTTTGTCATGATCGGTACGAATCTAGAACGTTCCTTTCACAATCTCTTGTTGCAAATGACATTTTTATCACCCGAAATTATAACACATAAAGTTGCAATTTTCCAAACGCAACAAACACGCTCCCCTACCTCCCGACCCATAGTCAAATTATACGTTTACTCCCAGATTCTGGGTGTGACGTCATAAGCCCCGACCAGGGTCTTTGCTTCCCAAGAGCAAAGAGCCTGGGAACGAGGTTGCGAAAGAATCGGCTAAAAGAAGGGAGCCGACGTTAACGAAGGTAAGTTTGTTTTAAATATTTGTTGTATAATTGCTTTAAGACCCGAAAATTTCTTGCAAATATATTTCATTTTTGCTCGCATTTTTGCTCGCATTTTCAGATTTTGTAAATTTCAAAAGCCTTCTGAGAAAGATAGGGCGAAAGAATCGGCTAAAAGAAGGGAGTCGATGAAGGTAAGTTTGTTTTAAATATTGATTTTATAATGTCTTAAAAACCTTTGTATTAAAACAAGACAGCATATAATTTAAGTGTATCTTTAATCTTGATTCTACTTTTATTATTATATTGAATTTTTTAAATAATAAAGAAAGCAAAGTTATTTGCATTATCGATAATGCCTGTTACGTTTATTTCACTAAAATGACATGACGTACGTAGAATATTTATTGCCGCCCGCGATGAACTGAGAAAAAGCGCGCGAAAAGGAAGCCATGTTGAACGTTAAAAGTACGTATAAAAGTAGTCTAAAAAACGCTAAAAATTAATGTTTTGAACCGGGAAAAGTCAAGTTGGATTTATGGTTTTAAAGTTTATCACTGGTTGGGACAAATGTAAGTGCAAAGACGTGTATTTGTAACGTAAAATAATGCATTATATTTGTAACATAGTCGTAATTTTCTTTCTATTCTTTATCTTATAGCTTCAGATTATATATACATATTTTATGCAAATTTCGTGTTTGTATAATTTAATAATAAGAAAACCAAACCATTGTTGCTGTTTGTCTACTTTCGCCTGCGCCATTGCTGATGGTGCTATGTACTGAACTTTGTCTTTGAAGTAAAATGGATAAAGAGATTAAGAATAAAGCTAAGAATGCACGTCGTGGTGCAAAAGGTTCTCTGACGAGAGCAATGAATGTTACAAATGAACTGATTGAAGCAAGTCTTTCGAAAAGTGAAGTAAAGCAAGCCTTTGAAGAGTTACGAAGGGCTCATGAAGGATTAGTGATGAAACATGAAGAATTTACTATGTTATTAGATGACGAAGAGTTTGAAGAAGCTGAAAAGTGGATGCAAGTCTGCACCAGTGAGTACGTAGCCTTTACTATGCGTTATCATGATTATATTAAGAAAATAGATGAGGATAAAAATAAACAGAATGTTAGTGACAGTGTCGTTGGTGAATCGAGTGAAGAGAACAATGAGGAAAGTAATGATAGTCAAGGAAGTAACAATCTGATCGAACAGTCTACTGTTTATAATGAGAACAATCACCCAAGCACGATGCAAAACCCTGAAATGATACAACACAGTCCGAGTTCAGCCAAGCTCTTTACTGTTAAGCATGAAAAAGCCAAATTACCTGCGTTTACTGTGATGTTCGGCAATATTTCATATTTAAGTCAGATTTTAAACACGCTGTCGAAGCACAATATTCCGAAAGAGATACATTGACAGTGCTACGTTCATGTTTAAGTTCTGAGCCTGCCAAAATTAATCGAAGGAATAAGCTCTGATTTAAATGCTGCATGGAAGTACCTAGACCAAAACTATGGTGACCCCAGAATTGTATCAGACACCATTACCTTAGATCTAGAAAGATTCAACCTGGAGAAGATCATCGATTCTGCCAATTAGTAAATTTAGTGAGACGGTCTTACAACATCTTGAAAGAAATTAAGAGGCTGTCCGTGTAAAAACCGACCACTCGAATTTCTTAAGATTACAGATTTCCTTCAAACTTTTTGTGTGGAAGAAGTCATTCATAAAATGAACAAAAAACGTTGACTTTGAAATTGTAGTCAGTTTTAAAAAATTTTTCGCAATTATTTTCGGACGCGTTCGAAAACAAGTTAAAACGTTAATTACGCAAGTGATATTTGAGCTTTTTTATATCTCACAGTTCATCTTGCGCTTTTATTCTAACTTCTTGAAACTTACATATTTTATTATTTCCTGCCTAGGCATAAACCTAAACTAAAAATTATCCTGATCACTTGAAGCAAACAAAATATTGTGTATTTTTAAAAAACGTCTTTCGGACAGCTGATTAAATATTCGTGTTAGTATGCTGGCGGTAAATTATTTTTTCTCAAAAGTGCAACGGTATCAGGTATCCAATCTATTGTAGCTACTGAGTACCATGACACATCTACTAGAATAAATAATAAAATCTTTGGGCAGTGTGTTTTTCGCTTGACAAGCGCGTCATTAATATAGTCAATTTTCGCTAATTCGACTAATTATAAGCAATAATTTGTTAATGCATTCACTTAAATTTTTCGCGTTAAAAACATACAAAACTGTTTACTGTTTCAAACATGGCTCTTTTTTGGATAGAGAGTAAGTTATAAATATGCCAGCAATTATATATGCTTGAAATTTTACGTCTATGGGTATCATTAAATACTACATGCATGGTATATATAAACAAAAATGTATAAGAAAAGTGCGGGAAAGGATATATGTGTGCCAATTTATACGAATGCCTTGAAGGAGCACTTTTTTCTCATCAATAGATATAGTGCAGATTTATTTTGCCACTATAATATGAAACAAATATTTTATACATGTTTAATATTTTCATGTTTTTTAAGAACTGCAATTACATGCTGATGTCGGTTAAGGTCCTGTCACACTATTGCGTATGAGAGAAACGTATGAGTAGCGTAAACCATGCATGTGCATGCATACGTCTGCATACTCGAAAATTTCTTAACCATGCTTACCTTGCATGGTTCCCCGATTTTAAATAACACCTTACGATTTAGGACAGCAACGGCTACAAATACAATAAATAATTAAAAAGAATTCAATAATTGCAATATATGAATAATTTAGACATTGTCCTCGCTTTGTTTACAACGCCAAATCACAGATTTTCACGTCTTGATACAACGGCTGCATTTCAAGCCGCAACAAGTGCAACTTCAAATTGGCTTCAGCAGAACTCTTCCCAAACATAAAACCCATTAAATTCATACGATTGTATTAAATTCATACGATTGCTAATATACCACGAATTGTCTTTAGGCCACTATTGTATATTAGTTTCTCATCCCCGCCCGCATGCTTTTTAAGAAAATGGCCTTGTTCGCCATTATTATTGCCATTTTTGACCATTATTATAAATTTTGTGATGTCTTCAAAGTGAATTAAATTTGAAAGAAAGACAATTAGAAACGTTCCCAAACCAAATGTTATAGTTAAAATACAAAATTTCATAACCAAACTGCAAGTTTTTCCCGCATTACGTACACACTTATAAAATATCGAAACTCAGCTATAAAAGTTCTACCGGAAGCCAGGGGCAGGGGAGAAAAACGACAGACGTTCTGGGTACAAAATTATGAAAACATGCTTTCAGTTGCACTTACTGATTTTGTGCTGTTTTTCAGAAAGTTGCAACTATATTAATGCTTAACGCGCACTTTTCCAAAATAAATTTATGGGGAGGGGAAATCCAACAAATAATGGCATAATGGTAACGGCCCGCCCGCCCGCATCAACTTTAGGAGAAGCTCCGGATGAGAAACTAATATACACTGTAATACAACAAATAGTGGCCTTTAATACTACCATTTATTTGAAGGAGTTTGTTTTGGCCGTCGTCGTCGCGTTGCCGTTCTAAAATCGCAAGGTCTCTAATTCCCCACCGTGCGATCTTTAAATCACTTGCCGTTAGATGCCTCTATATATACATCCTTTAGTTGCTGCTTCGCCTTTTCAGAGAGATTACGACATGCAGTCTTGGTTCATTTATATAAAAAACACACAATATTTTGTTTGCTTCAAGTGATCAGGATAATTTTTAGTTTAGGTTTATGCCTAGGCAGGAAATAATAATATATAAGTTTCAAGAAGTTAGAATAAAAGCGCGAGATGAACTGTGAGATATAAAAAGCTCAAATATCACTTGCGTAATTAACGTTTTAACTTGTTTTCGAACGCGTCCGAAAATAATTGCGAAAAAAATTTTAAAACTGACTACAATTTTAAAGTCAACGTTTTTTGTTCATTTTATGAATGGCTTCTTCCACACAGAAAGTTCGAAGGAAATCTGTAATCTTAAGAAATTCGAGTGGTCGGTTTTTACACGGACTGCCTCTAAAGCACCCCCAGGACATGGATAATACGCATGTGATCTCCCTGATAGAAAGAAAAATGAGCGAATACGACCTGAGGGTGTGGGCGCGCTATCTTAATTCCGAAAAGTGTAAACCATCAATGGATAACCTTCTGTCTTGGATGGAAACAGAAATGACTGCCCGAATGCGCTCTGTGGCCCAAATTCGCAAGAATGTCCGACAACACAGGGTCAACACATTTGGCTCCAAGAATGAAAATGATGATGCAAAGTATGGAGAAGATCGATTTAAATCGAAGCAATGTTATGTATGTCAAGGTCGACACTATATAGATGAATGCCAAAGATTCCGTGATATGACGCCAAATGAAAGATGGAAAATAGTGAAAGAACAACGAGCATGCTTTTCCTGTTTGAAGAGAGGCAAAAGCCACACGGTTGCGAACTGCTCACGAAAGAAAGAATGCGGAGAGAAACTCCAATCAGGTGGTGTCTGCAATAAGCCTCATCACAAGCTCCTCCATGTCGATGCAAATGTGACCCCAAAACCTCCCCACATCGGTTTTATCTATCATGATGGTAGTAGCGCCTTGCTTCCAGTGTTTTTCGGTCAAGTGAAAGGAAAGAATGGAACAAAAGCTGCAAATGTTTTCTACGATAGTGGTACTCAAATATCAATGGTACGTAAAGACCTTGCCGAAGAAATTGGGTTTGAAGGAAGACAGTCCAAGATAGTTAACACTAAAGTTGGAGGCACCGAAGAAGAGTTAGACACCAAGGTATACAAGGTTCCAGTGTCCACCCATTTTGGTAAAAGAGTTCAAGTCATCCAAGCGGTTGGAATACCATACATCTCTGATGATATGACCCATGTCAATTTGAACAGAACCTCAGACACCTTTGGAATTCCCGTAAATCAATTGAAAAGAAAATCCGGTCCTGTAGATTTGTTGATCGGTATCAACTATCCTCATTTTCATGTCGGTGAAATACGAATCAAGGACGGTTTAGCAGTCAGAAAGAGCCCTCTTGGTTGGGTAGCGTTTGGAGCAGGTAACGAGCAGACACAGCCGAAAGCAAATCAAGTCATGAATGTCCGTCTAGCCTCACCAATTGATCTCACTGAGTTTTGGACAACCGAGTTGATGGGAGTATCAATTTCCTCATGCAAATGCCCGCCGAAAAAAATGACAGCAGAAGAACAAAACGGATTAAAGCTGATTGAAGAGTCGTGTAATTTGGAAGGGAAGAAATGGACTATGAGTTACCCGTGGAAGAAAAGTCCCGAACTGTTACCAGCTAATTATTCACAAGTATTGAAGAAGATGGAGTCCACTGAAAGTCGACTCAGTAAACAGCCTGCTCTTGCCAAGAGTTATGATGAGCAGATGCAAGAAATGGAAAAGATGCAATTCGCTTGGAAATTGACGAAGGATGAAATTGAAGAATGGAAAGGACCCGTCCATTACGTTGCTCACCACGCTGTTGTTCGCCCAGAAAAGAGAAGCACTCCAGTTAGAATTGTCTTTAACAGCTCTGCCTCATACAATGGCCATAGTGTAAATGAGTATTGGTACAAAGGACCGGACTTGCTTAACAATCTCTTTGGAGTAGTGCTACGATTTCGAGAAAAAGAAGTAGCGTTTGTTGGTGACATATCCAAAATGTATCACAGGATTGCAATCCCACTTTCAGATCAGCATGTCCATCGGTTTCTGTGGCGTAATATGGAAACAGATCGAGAAACAGACGTGCATGTTAAAACTGTTTTGACCTTTGTAGATCGTCCAGCCCCAGCTATGGCAACAGTAGCAATGCACGACACAGCCGAACTGAAAGAAGATAGCAAACCAAAGGCAGCTGAAGCAATTAAAGAAAACACCTACATGTATGTGATTCACAAGCTTCTGTGGCAGACGCTAAAGAGCTGATTTCGAATATCGACGAAATTCCCGATGCTGGTGGTTTTCACATAAAAGAATAGATATCCAACGCACCATTGACGGATAAAGAAAGCAGAGATGAAGTAGTACTCGGAGCAAATGAAGAAAACAATATGCAAAAGGTTCTCGGAACGGTTTGGCATCCAAAGCAAGATCAGTTTTCGTTTGCAGTAAAGATCGAGTGTCCCAATGAATTATCTAAAGAAGCAACGCCTACGTCTACAAAGCGTCCAAAATGACAAAACGTATCATCCTCAGCAAGCTAGCTGGCATTTTTTATCCCATCGGAGCCGGAGCAGCCACTTTGGTGAAAGCGAAGATCGGTATGCAAGAGCTTTGGTAGCACGGTCTTAGTTGGGATGAAGATATACCATCGGATCTCAAGAAAAAATGGACATTGTTGTTTAATGAAATTGCTGCGCTTAACAACGTCCGATTTCAACGGTGCCTCACTCCAGCAGGTGCAATACTTAATCCAGATCTGATCACATTCTGTGATGCATCCCGAAAGGCCTTTGGAGCGTGTACCTATGTTAGATGGAAATTGTCAGATGGAAAATTTGGAGTTCGGTTTGTAGCAGCAAAGTCTCGAGTTGCGCCCTTAAAGGAGTTAACGATCCCTCGTCTGGAGTGGCAAGCTGCCGTACTAGCGAGTCGTCTAGCGAAGTCAATTCAAGAAGAAAGGAGACTTAAAATTCTAAGAACAATGTTCTTTTCTGACAGCCGAGTAACCTTAGCCTGGATCCAAGGAATGCCACGTTCCTACAAACCATTTGTGTCGTGCCGAGTCAGCGAAATCCAGTCAAATTCTAGTCCCGCATATTGGTATCATTGTCCCACCGCTGAAAATGTTGCTGATGACCTGACCAAGGGTATCACACCGAAAGAGCTCAACGGTAGATGGTTTAACGGTCCCTCTTTCTTATCACCGTCAGAGGAACAGTGGTCAGTGGAAATGGGTATGCCGGACGCACAAGAAGTTAACAAAGAGAGAAGAAAAGTTACCGTCACCTGCCCTGTAACTGTCGCACATCCAATATTTGATTGTCAACGCTATGCCAAGTGGAAACGAATTGTTAGCGTTACTGCCTATATCCAGAGATTCTACCGTAATTTACATGCGAAGCGTAACGACGAGAACACTCAACCGGAATGGCGACCCTTAACTGGTGAAGAGCTCCAAGCCGCAGAAGAATACTGGCTCAAACAGGCGCAATCAAGCCTCTTTCAAAGAATGAAGAAAGGAGATTTCAAAACACTTTCGCCTTACGTTGCAATTGATAACAAGAAGTTAATTCGAGTTGGAGGACGCGGAGACTCGTCACTTGTTTCCTACGATAATGAACGACCAGTGTTATTGCCCTATAATAGTCACATATCGAAGGTCATCATGCGTGATGCTCATCAAGTTGGTCATAACGGTGTCGCAGCCACGGTCGCCAAAACCAGAAAGAAGTATTGGATCATCAAAGCCCACAGAATTGCAAAGGTCATCAAGAGTCGTGCACAGTTTGCCGCGAAATCGTAGCGAAAGTGGAAACGCAGCACTAGTTGATGGCGAATTAGCCAAAGTTTCGTCTACAGCCACACACGCCACCATTCCTCTACTCGTCATTGGATTATTTCGGCCCATTGAAAGCGAAATTCGGTCGAAACAAGACAAGTAAACACTACGGTGTTGTATTCACCTGTCTCAATAACCGAGCTATCCACTGTGAACTTGCTGCTGAGGCTAGTGCTATGGAACTTATGCAAGTATTACGACGATTCTTCTCTGCTCGAGGTTATCCTAAGTTCATCCTGTCCGATAATGGCACTCAAATGGTAGGAGCTGAAAACGAATTACGCCTGATGATCAAAGGTTGGAATGTAAAGCAGTTGAAAGAATTCTGTGCAGAACGCAGCATAAAATGGCAATTTACTACCCCTCTTGCTCCTCATCAGAATGGTGCCACGGAAGCTATGGTTAAGACTATCAAAAGGGATATTGAAGTAATGGTGTTTTTGAGCCAAATAAATTCGAATATCCACAAGTATAAAAGCAGAACTCCGTATATACCGGAGACAAAATGGCATCATAGCGAACACATTTTAATGATGCTCAAATTTATATTCAGTGCGCTATATTTTTAAAAATATGACCCTGTTTGCTTTCTAAATACAACAAAATTACTGCTTTACCTTCTGTTCAAATAGTTCCACAGATAAATCGAAGTCATATTTCGTGCTACTTGAAAAAAAGCTGTTTTTACTGTAGAAATGACAACTTCCCAATTAGTCTAGGACCTGTATATGAGTTTGTAGGCGTTTCATTTACCTCAGGTAATCTCAACTGTTTTAGGGTAAAATGACCATGGCGGTCAACATGGCATATGTGCCAAAACCTGGATCCGGGACGAAAGTCCTGAAAATGACCCCGCCCTGAAACGGCAGTTTCGACATAGCTCTAACTTCAGAAAACAAAAAGCGATAGTCCTTCTGAAGTGCTTATAGTGTTTAGAAGGGTTGCTTTTAGGGGTGGTCATTCGGAGAAAAAAATTGTCTAAGTAAATATTTTACAAGAAAATGACCATGCACCACCCCAGGTAAATTGCTAATTATGCATAAAATAACTTATTATATACATGACAAAATTACTGCAATCTGATTGGTTAAGAGGAGTGCAATTATTTCATTAATTATTTATCTTCTGTAATCAGTGGCAAATACTGCAATTTCATTGGTTGACAGGAGTGCGATTTGAGCATTAATCGCACCTTTTCTGAGCTGTAATCACACTCTTGCCTACAGCCAATGAAACTCAGTCTAGTATTTACAACTAGCCAATCAGCATTCAGGATACAAACTTTGAATTTTATTTTCTTTATTGCTGTAAAAAATTTCAAAATGGAGGAATTCACAAATTTTGACCTTTTAATTTTTAAATCAGCCCTCGAAAACCGTCAAAATTGAGGTCGGAAAAAAATGCCGACCTAAACCTGACCTAGCTCGGTACATCTCGGCATTTTTTAAAATCTGTTTCCATGTCTTGGAGCACTAGTAGCCTGCACTAGTAATCACGTATTTACGAATCATTGAAAAGTATAAATGTCACGAAGCCTTTTCTTTTAGAGTTTTACCTAAATTATATCATAAATATACCCGTTAATTCTTAAACCTTACACCAAAGTACATCGAATTCTATAATCGCTGACTTTTTAACAGCTATAAGCACCAAAAAAGATTATTACTTTGGCTGAATTAAGGTCGGCAAAACATTGCCGACATGGGAGGTTGATATGTCGGCATTTACTGTAGGTCGGATCTGCCGAATGCAGATCTCGTTTTCGAGGGTTGTTAAATTATATATTTTCTGACGAAAATGACCTACCTGTTCATCCAGCAGAAGACACCGAACTAAACACAACCAGGAGCTATATTTCAATCCAATTCAGATGATTAATTGGACTAAAGCCACTTCACTATTTTGAACACGTTATTAAACATACAAA
Organism: Paramuricea clavata; assembly: GCA_902702795.2. Lineage (NCBI taxonomy): Eukaryota > Metazoa > Cnidaria > Anthozoa > Malacalcyonacea > Plexauridae > Paramuricea > Paramuricea clavata. The sequence goes on along the minus strand of CACRXK020001908.1, from coordinate 26,660 downwards.
CATGGCTTCCCAATTGTGTTTTGAATAATTCAAACAAATGTTGTCATGTGATTATACCGGAAATAATGCCCGGAAGTTAATAATATGTTAATTTGATTATATATGATAAACAATAATTCAAAATTGTACTATTTCACTAAGAATTGTCGTGACAAAAATTTAATAATTATATTGAACTTCAACAAATTGTATTTTTCTGCTTTTCCCCTTAAACAGTTTGATTACAGAAGATAAATAATTAATAAGTAATAGAACGAATTAAAGTCGTACTATTAATGCCATAATCATACTCGTGATTAACAAATCAACCTCCCGCTACGCGGTCGGTTGATTTTGTAATCACTCGTATGATTATGGCATTAATAGCACTCCTATTCGTTCTATTACCATCATTAATTGCACTCTCCAGGAGTGCAATTAATGATTTTCGTGATGGCTGGGGGGAGCGGGAAATCAAAACAACAAAATCCAATATGGCGGCGAAATTTAGATAAGTATTTCTAACAAATGTGGACGAATTTAACTGAATTTTGGCACAAGAATAAGTTTAAGAAACATTGTATGGCAAAAAGAGCCTGTGGAAAATACCTGGAAACAGTCTTAAGAAATAATCTTGGCGGGATGCAGCGAAACGAGACTATGTAAGTTTGAAATACAATATAGTCCTTTAAACAAAGGGTCATTATTTATAGGGGGTGGCGCCGAAGAGAAAAGGGTTGGGTAAACAACATTTTGAGTGAGTAAAAGGTTGGGTAAATGAAAAACAACTCAAGGGTTGGGTAATAAAAATTTATTGTCATTTCCAAAGCATGACTCGTTCAAATATTGAAGACTAAAAAGCAATGTCAACAGTCATGCATGCATATGTCAAACACAATATCATGTAAATCATTCAAAGTCACTTTCTCGATCATTTACTGATCTTCCAGGACGGCAATTGTAGTCTCTAACTAGTCGATAACTGCAGAATATTGCAGTTATCAAACTCATGTCGAAGACTGAAGTAAAGGACATGTGTGACAATTGAATGGTATCCTTTTGTAAAATTTCGGCCAGGGGTGGGTTTTGAACACAACATTTTTTGGCACGTACAATTTGTTTCTGCTTGCCAAAAGAACATTTTAAGCGTGTTATTCTACTTAAAAGATCAGGAAAATAAATATAGTTTTAACTCAGTTTACCTTATTATTGTTTTGCTGAGTAGAAAAACATTCACTGCATAAAAAATAAAGGCTTTTCATCGTTTTTATAAAATCACAGCTGATCCAAAATCCGCTTGAGACCTCGGGAAAACATATTCAGTACGGACCTCCCCATAGCCAGAAATCATGAACATGTTTTATTCTACTTTCGTAATTTGCATATATCATAACGCGACGTTGTTAGTCGCAAAATCTAAGAATGAAGTAGGTCGTTTGCAACTTGCTTCAATCGCTTGCTGCAACTAACGAGGTATGTCGAAGCATTTAGTGCAATGTTCGTTTGATTTCAGTTACTGCCTATTCTGTATTTTCTATATCTGTACAGGGGTTAGTTTTTAATACATTTGTCTATTTAACTTTATATAAGAATACCGCAAAATGAATGCAGAACAAAATATTTCTACAAACTATGTTCTGCAACCAGCAGTTGAGGCGAATTGAAACGACCTCCCTGTGCTGTACTCCCTGATTTTTCGATTTTACCGGATCGCGTATAATTTTTTCTTTTTATAGCCTATTACAATTACCATATTATTGTTAGATCGTTTAAAAACAACACATTTTTTAATCTTTTTTTATCTTAATAATAGCGCAAATTATGTACAAAATGAATAAAAATGGTAAAAACGTATACTGCTTGTACTGGGTAATTATTGATCGTGCATCAATCAAGTTCTGTATAAATCTAAATTAATTACAAGAATCTTTAATTTATACATGTTTGTCTGAAGGCTATAGCGTGTTTTCGTGATATGGTGTCAAAAGGGCCATGTTTGCGAGCAATTTACTTTCATTTCCAAATAATGATGCGTTTGATCCTCAATAATGATGCGTTTTGCTCTACTAACAACTTATTGAACAGATTTAAAACAAAAACCTAAACGCGTAGTGGTTTATAGAATTGATTCATTTTTTCCCTGAAAATCAAACCTGGTATAAATTTTTACTCTTCGACACAAGTGTTATGAATATCTGAAAAGACGCCATTTGACAATATTTTAAAATGAAATAGGATTACATCCTACATTATAAAAACATAGAATTCAGCTTGTGGATTTGATATTAAGAAAATTTACTTAACGAATTAATCTGGCCACAAAAATAAAACTTTGTTATTTAATGCCAGATTTTAAATCATGAATTATTGAAATTTTAAATCAAGTAGATTCGGCCAGATTAAGCTTAACTTTTGTATTCATATACAGATTTACAAAATTTATACGTGAGTCTCTCGCCATCAACTTTCTGTAAGATATTTTTACTATAATAATACCTGAGAGCTCTACTCAATTTATCATAAGTCATATTTTTTCTTTTCTTCTGTATTCCCCAGAGTCTCGCCACTGAATGGTGGTCATTCAACTTGAAGATTCCTTCCGGGTGGTTTTTCCATTCAATGTATTTGTTGTTGAATTTCTTACAGCTCAATAAACTTTGTAGAAATTCCCATAAGTATTGGCAATGGAATTTTGAAACTATGTAAGCAAATGAGAAAGGGATACATTATTAAAGCATTATTAATAACACTGCAAAAAACAATTTCAATTTGTAATACAATTTGGAAATCTGGGACATACTGTAGGAAGCTTGATAACCTTAGGGGGCCAAATTCCACGAGCCGTTACCATGGTTGGAGGAATTTTGAAACTCGGAAAAGGGATTCTCAGAGTCTTCTCTTTCTCTTTCGTTGGGTTCTTTCAATAATTATGATTTATGCATCCGTGAGTCAGGATGGATTATTATTATTATTATTATTATTAATAGACCTTATGCATAATGACGTCACAAGGCTTAATGCCCGCGAGGAAAATTCGACAGGGAAAATTTCGATAGTGGCCATTTTGAATTGTTTAATTTTCCCGGACGATGACTATTAAGACTAGCATTCCTCGCGGGCATTAAGCCTTGTGACGTCATTATTCATAATGTCTATTGACCGTTCAACGTCATTCAATTATCTTTTAATTACGCTGAACAGTGCCACAGCCCCCAATAATGGATTTAGGTTACCTGTGTCTTCTTCCGATTCATCAGCATTGTCGGAGACATTTTCAACTTCTAAGCCTAAATAAGACATTAAAATTCTCATTTAATAACTTTCTGAAGAAATTTCTGAATAAATAAATCAGCACGGATAAAAGATAACTGCGTGATGGACATGAATTATCTGATGAGAAGAATTTCGATATTTCGAGGCTCTTCGTTGGGTAGCTAGCAACGAAGCGCCCTCCGCTCGAACTGTCAAAGTTTTGTCAATATTTCCATGGAGTTGTATGTCCTTCACACCACAGCCGTTTAGTATAGTCTCGACATACACTAGCGCAGACCGTTCAAAATTTTACATAGCTAGAAGAACAGTGAAGATTTAAATTTTAGCTTATAGAAGAACAAAGATTTATATTTTAGCTTCAATTTATTCTTGTATTTTATGTGATACAAAGTTTTTGCATCCGATGTGTATCTCATTTACTTATTTAGTTATTTTACCTACATGTATACTACGCCTTGCTCTCGGCTCGTCTTGTAAATCAGATATAGATCTGCTGTTCATTCATTTTATGTTACGTAAATTCACACATAAATTCAAAAGTTACCAACTGAAAGCCATTATGATGCAAATGGCTATATTCAAGTCTGCAGCCAATGGGCGCATGCAGACTTTGGCATGCTCCACACTTGATAATTAAGATATATCAATAAGATACGGGTCTTATATATAAGCTACATATAAAAAGATGCAACCTCTCAATGTAATTGGCAGTACCACATCGTCAATTTAAATCATCTTGGAACCTTAATCTTAGCGCGAGGAGATTATGGACGACCATTTTGAAATATATATTATGCACCAATTACACAAGGAAAAATCTCACATCTTGCAGCGAGTCTTCTAACAAACCGTTAAGAAGTTGTATTCGCACTGTTTTTGTCCCCCCAGTTGTCAAAAAGTTTGGAACAAACTGTTAACAACTTGCAAGAAGCTTGATGGCATTATTGTACTTGTTGCAAGGTTGTTGCAACAAGTCTGCATGATACAATGATGATTACAATATTGTTACAACGTTCTGTCACCAACCAACCTTGTATCATTCTTGTTATATCATGACTGTATCAGACTTGTTAAAACAACCTTGTAACAAGTTTGATGCATGATGCCAACAACAACTGGAAACAAGCAGTGCGAACACAACTAGTTGACAGCTTGTGAATAGATTTGTAACAACATGTTTCCAGACTTGTAAAGTCCGTGTCACACTATTGTGTACGAGAGAATTCAAACGTATAGCGTGTAAGCAATACCTCCGCATACGCACAAAGAGCAAAATGTTTAAGCATGCTTCAAAGAAATTCTGCCTCGCCGTATCCATGCGTATGCCACCGCGTATCTATGCACCGTGCTTGAAGCGCATACAACCTATGCCTAACGTACCCCAAGAGTATGCCAGCGTATACCAGCGTATGCCAGCGTATACCAGCGTATGCCAGCGTATACCAGCGTATGCCAGCGTATGTCAGCGTATACCAGCGTATGAGTGATATTTTCCATACGCTGGCATACGCCAGTACGACACGCAATAGTGCGACACGGCCGTAACAACTTGTGCGTTTCATCATGTTGACCAAAGTCAATGCTTTCTTGCATATAGCTATTATCTTATTATAGACGAAAGCGTATATCACGTGAAAGTCTCAACAGCATTGAGCGGTGCTTTTGTTTACAGTCTCAGATCCAGAAACATAGTGTTTCCTTTCGTGCCATTCAATCATGGTTAGATATTTAATGAAATACTTACGGTTTACGCGGCGTTTCTGCTTCGTCTTAGAACGTCTTCCTGGGGATCGAGCTAAAATGACATAATGATAAACATATCATATTGCCCAAGGAAAATTAAATTTTCTATTAATCTAGACAAGCCTATATATACATATTTTCAGACAAGTCTGGAATTTCAGAGCGCGTCGCTTACATTTAATAACCATTAATAAATACACACGTGCGTGCCTTAAAGTGCTTAATAAATACGTAGACACGTTATCAAAACTGCGAATCCTATATTCCGTGCGTAAAACAAAGGCTTTTTACAAATATAATAATAGCTCAAACATCTGTTTTAGAAAGAGGCATAAACAATTTTAGCTGATAAATTACGAAAGTCACCGAACTGTGGAATCGCATCAAAATTCGTATATCGACCACTCCCACAAACGTCTACGACCGCACCTACATATTTTTGCATGTTTACAATTCTAATTTTAAACAGCCAATCGCCGTTTAATTGTAATTGTTACCAAGAACAGGATTGGCTGTTCAAAATTAGAATTGTAAACATGCAAAAATATGTAGTTGCGGTCATAGACGTTTGTGGGAGTGGTCGATGATCTTAGTTTCTTTGCACACTTCACAGAAAGCTAATTTTTAAACTTTTGTCAGGAATTAAAATCGCTAAATTTTGACACAAAATCATGACCATATAGGCATTATATCCTTGATTTTTAAAACGTGTTGCCACCTCTCTTTCGCCGGTAACGTAATGAAATTTAAAATGTTGCATTTCCGTTGCGAGAAATACTCGTACTTACGCATAATGACGTAACAAGGCTTGAAGTCCGGGAGGAATGCTGGTCTTAGTAGTCATCGCTCGGGGAAATTAAACAATTCAAAATGGCCAGTATCGAAATTAGTTACAAGGCGATGACTACTAAGACCAGCATTCCTCGCGGGCATCAAGCCTTGTGACGTCATTATGCATAAGGTTTATTGAATAAATTTCAGACCTTTATTTTCCTCAATCTCTGCTTCAATCCCTGAGTCATAGTTCAACAAATCAATATCAAGCGAGGACGGATCTGAACTGACACCAAAATCTAAATCAAGATTGATATTTTCAATACAAACGTTCTGTACCAGCGTAGGCATATAGTCATTATAGTGATATTACTGAGCTTACGCAAGCAACGTTTTTGTCAACACGCGAACGTCACCCGAAAATTGGTATGACTAATTCCGGCGGTATTTTAATCTGCGCTCATGCAAGGAAGCAAAAAACTTTAAAAATCTTATGTTTTGTCATATGTGTTGATTATTGCCACAAACTGACACAAACACAGTTTATAATCCGACCTCCCCCTCAGCAATCTGACGTCCGTATTGACAAAAACATCGCTTGCTTAATCTTCTTACTAAATGAAGAACACCAGAAAGCTGCAGCTTGAGAGAAATTCAACCTACCCACTACCTTCAAATACAAGTAAAATGTTAACGTTTCCAGCGAAGGTCCTTCGTTCGGACGTTGGTTGCCTTTGTCTAGAAATGTCGAACTTTTACTTGTATTTTTCAGGTAGTCTCTCTCAATCCATAACTTTCTAGTATTTTCAATAACTGTTCTTGCGTGATGATGTCCCGTCGCATTGCAATTCCCCATATTGTTTAATTTAGATAAAATTGATCATATATAGTCTTCCGAGACATGGTCTGGAAACTCAGTAAACTTCAAAGCGGTTATAATGAAATGGGAGTTTATGTTGAGCAGTACCTTACACCATGCACATTCTTTGTTTTAGGCTTATTAATATTTAAATAGCATAGACTGTACTAAAACGTTGCTATTGGATGATTCGTTCATTATACTGAAACACAATGTGTTCATCACCGTGCACAAAACTGCATAAACGCGAACAAAAAGATGGAACAAAGACTTTAGCGAAGTTTCCATGCCAAACCATGCTTTGAAAGACTATGAATCAATGCAACGATTCGAAACATTTGTCGGACATAATTATTTAGGTTTACGACCTCCATTTCAGACATCTTCTGCCATAACAGGAAATGATAAAAATGAAATCAATGTATTGTGTGGTTATAATCTAGATCCTAAATGCATGGCATAGTCAACGCATGCACGCGGGTATCAGAGTAAGCCAATTATTGCGGGTAAATACGAAAATAGACCAAAATCTGCAACAACTACAAGGGAATAATAGAGTACAATACAACTCCAACAAGGCAATTAACTCTGGATTTTATTCGCTGGCCAATAAAGGCTAAAACCGACGATGTTTCATGTTGTCTGATGTTTAAAGATTGCCTAGGACAAGTATTAATGCAAGTCAAATTGGTCAAATCCACGCCTACTACAAGTTTTAATTGGTCAAATTGACGCCTGCTACAAGGAACGAGTTTAAAATTTTATATCCAAAAGCGCAAAGATCTCAACATCAACATTTCCTACAACGTTGAGGAACTAAACAGTTTGTGTCGTTTATAACAAATTAAAAGGAATAGCAGCTACTGTATATAACTATAAGTAAGCTGCCTGATGTGGAATTATTGAATTGGAACAGTTCACACGGAGGAATAGTTGTCAGAGAATAGATCTCGAGGACATTACATGAAAATTGGACTACTCAATCATGTAGTCGCTGAAGTCAGTTATAGCAGCTGTGAAAATGTAAAACTAAAATTTTCATCGTGGTTGTTTGGTAATTTTGTGCAATGGTTTATATATAATGTCTTTCCTTCACTTGTCCAAGTGGCTTAAGGCCCGGTCACACTACACAACGATAACCATACGATAAATTGTAAACACGCGATAATCGTCAAAAAAATTGTGTTAGTGTCCACACAACAACGAAAATGATAAAATTATCGTTAGACGATAACGATAACGATTTTAAAATCGCTCACCTGAGCGATTTTTTTTTCAGTCGGACGATAACGATAAATTTTTGACCAATCAGCGCGCGTATACAAGTTATCGTATCGTTATCGTTGTGTAGTGTGACCTGGGCTTTAGTATTAAAAGAAAGACCCAATGCTGGGTTCAACAAAAGTTGCAGCCGTACCCAGTATTAGGAAGCTAAGAAACTATAAGCTCATGTCCAGATCCGGATTCAGATAAAGGTGTCGCACTCAGTTCATGAGTTGGTAGAATTAGCCTTTCTTATGCGACCAGGCCTTGTCCGCTATTGGAGAGCTTTAGCGAGCGACGTTTCTAGAGAGGTATTTAGAGAGCTAATTAGAGAGCTAATTAGTTCGCTAATAGAGAGCTTAATCAAGCAAGTCAGATTCTAAGAACTTATTAGTCAATATGGAGCTCATTATTAGAAAGCTTAAGCATAGAAGCAAGCCTTTTTTGACGACACATATACGCCAACGGTCATAGCCTACTACTGAGATAACAAGTGATTTAGTGAAGGAAATAGGATATACAAACCATCGTGGTGCGTTTCAATTTTATTCTCTAAATTGTGCAGTTTGCCACCCAAAAAATAGCGAACAAAGACTGGTCACATGTCGTGCGATAAAGACTATTTAGATAACATAGTACCTGATATATTCATGAAATTAATTTCATCTTCTTCACTGATCAAGCCATCTGTAAAATATAAATGAACATCCTCCAATCAAAAGTCGTCGAGGTTAAACTTTAAAGGCAGATAACGCCAAATGGCAAATGCTTGCGCAAATATAATACAAAATATGCTTTGGAGTGAGCGTGTATAAAAAGGAATATTGTGCTTATGTACTCATGAAGATCCGCGCTTACGGATCGAAAGTTTTGCAACAACTACGTAGTGTTTTCGACAAACCAAAACATATATTGTATTATCGCCATTCAAATATTCACAGAGGTTATGAAAACATGAAATTTGACACTTGGTATGTGATAAAATTGATGCGTGGCTATCTTACCACCATTGGTTTGGACATCAACCACTTTGTCAAATCGAGTGTCTAAAGAAGAAATAAAAATTCTGATTCAACAATGTCCTAGAAGGGATGTTGTCAATTCTTTAAAACAATTGTCTTAAAATTACCAAATAGCGAACCATATTGCTTCTTTATGCTTGCATATCATTGTAATTGTGTAGTTTAGGTGAGGCAGCAGTCATAGCAAGATCCTTTCACCTCTGAGTTCATGGGTTCTCGCAAGGAGACAGTCAACGCTCTGCCGAAAGTCGTGGGTTTTCTCCGGGTGGTCCCGGATTCTACCCGGTTGGGATAAACACAATTAAGAAAGTAATATCACAATTGTTGTAAAGATAAAATAGTCTAGGTTAAGTAAGTCATTTAGGTAAGCGTAATACTTGATGTAAAGCGCATTTGATCATATCCACATGTACATTTGCGCTGTAGAAATGTTAATCGTAATCGCAAATCCCAAATACCGCACCAACAGCTGCATACCGCTATACCGACAGCTGCAGACAGCTGCATGACGGTATTTTTTACCAAACTTTTTTTTTAAATCGAGCCGAACTAGTGAACGTTGGATATTACTAGTAGTAATCTCCTTCTCGCAAGACATCCATCAATTTTAACGCCGGAATTGGTAGATGCATGTATTCCTACAAGATGACATACTGCTTCATAAAAGCTTACATTTCCTCTCATACAAGAAAACGAATATATTAAAATAGGAAAGATACGTAAAAGAAAGGAAATTGCGCTTGATAACGGAAAGAGATCAATCACTTTTGCTGCAGGCTGCTTGGGTACGCTTGAATTACAATGAATACAGTATGACAAACACTCGTAATATTCAGATCGTAACATTATATCGATGAGTTATCACATCTTGAAAAATATATTTCCTACCTTCAAAAGGGCCACATTGTGATTCATCTCCTGACGCTGAAATAAGATGAAGTATGGTTAGAGTGATGTTGAGGCACATTTTTTATTAATCAACAGAGCAAAATATTGGAGTCGAATGATCTCGTAAAACCAAGTTTAAAACCAATATATATATTGATATTTAAACTTGGCTTACTACAAAGATCTTATCGATGTGAAGCTTACAACACAACTTTAGCAAGAGATATTGGGCGAATAAACAACGCCTTCTCCCGTAGGAAGGTACGTTGACCAGCTCCACTCATATAATCAAAAGTATTTTCTATTTGGTATGCATGGCCTTTCCTAGGATTATCATTTCATGGTTGTAGGGAGTTTCGTTAACTTCTCCAAGATGGTTGGAGCCGAGCGGGAAAATTTAGAATCCCTAGGTAGTCGGAAATGGCATTCATAAAAATTTCTCTAACTCTTTAATTAGGCCGTTTCATTAATTCCTACGTTATGATTTTATAAATCAATGCTATACGTGCAATTCTTTTCTGTACCTACCTAATATGAACACGTTTTGCGATTGGTTTTCTGAAACAAAAGTGATCAGTGTTAATGACCGATTATTCAGAAATATGATTTCTATAGTTTATTATTTCTTGTTGTTTTAAACAACTAGTGACCAAGCCTGTTCATATTAGTAGGAACCGACCCATTTTATGTTTTAAATTTCATTATTTTGTGTGCGTTGGGGGTGGGGGGAGAGAAGACGAAAGCTATTCCGCCCTACCGACTACCCCTTTTATAAAATATTGGGCAGGTGGAATGCTCTGTCATTCCTGCTTTCTACGTCCCTGTTATTTCCGTTCTATTCATTTGGATATTGTTCTAGAGATGATTATTTGAATCAAATGCCATGGTCAGCTTTGTTTCGATATGGCGATATTTTTACCTGGCTTATCAATACCAGCCCTTCCTGTTTTTGTGTACAGTATAGACACTTCCAGAATTTGCTGGCTGGCAATCAAAACCATGTACTTGGATTACATTGTCCGTCTCGAGCTATAGTTTCATGCGCACTCAAATTTTAATGCAAACTTTTGGGAAGTTTCTATTTAAATCGCGAGATGTCAGGTAGAAGAATAAAAAACACCCTCCAGGTAACAATGTCCAAGACATTAACGTATTTCTTATTGGATGTAAATAAGTGACACGCAGGGATCGTATATCTCCCCCCCCCCCGCCCCCCTTCCCCCCACACACAAAGCGACGTGTGAATGTTTCACACATGCATACATGTTCTATTAATGCTACAATTAGTAGACAAAACTTCATTACAGGCAATGTCAGCATGGCTATGCCTGAAAAGTGCTCATTCAGTTGGGAATATTTTGTCTTCTTTTTTCCGCCGTTCAATAATACATTCATGCACCCGACCTGTTGTAATTACCGTATCAATGAATTGTCAAATTACTCATCCTCCTCCCTCCCCCTCCCTCCCTCCACCTCCCTCCTCCTCCCTTCCCCCTTCCCCTCTTCCATCCTCCTCCCTCCTTTTTAGTGATTAGCTTATAGCTTAGCTTAAGCATATTTTAACGCTACCGCTGCAAGCAAACTTGCCGAACTAAATGATTGTAAAGGAAACCTTTCGTCTATTATCCATGATATGAAATTAATACAATTTATTAAGGATCGAGGTTAAGACAAGGATTTTTGGTTGGGAAGAGTTCTATGCTTAAAGTTGAAATAACCGTTGTCCGAGCTTGAAATATCGCCGTTGTTACACAAGACGTGATAATCTATGATTTGCCGCTGTAAACAGAGCGAACTCGGCGAAGACAACATCAATACTTTTATGAGATTTTGATAAATAATTTCTTTTCTACAATATCACGATTGTCGTCATACTAACGCATTTGCGTCCTTCTTGCATGCTCAAGGTTCCTAAGATCGGTAGTTTGTGGTTTTTGAAGTGCAAAATTTAAGACTTATCACATCTCTGTACTAGATTAGGCCTTAAGTTCAAATGTTTTGTAACTCTTAGCAAAATCTAAAGCTTCATATAGACTGGCTTTACATTGTGTAGGAATTGAACCTACGGCCCTGAGATTCCGGTGCAGCGCTCTAACCAACTGAGCTACAGGGGCCAGCTGTTGAGCTGTAACCGTAAGTTCATCAATATTTTGGTGATCGGGTGTGCGTGTTGTGATAAGGTGGACTTCAATGATCTGGTTTCTTGCACTTCACTTACTTGGTGGTGTTAATATATTAGAATGCTGTTGTTAGGGTTTGCAATCCCAGTTTGTAATACCGCTCAACAGCTGGCCTCTGTAGCTCAGTTGGTTAGAGCGCTGCACCGGAATCGCAGGGCCGTAGGTTCAATTCCTACCGGAGGACCTTGTGCTGAATTTTTTGCGGTCGTTCTTGGTCAAGTGCACCAAGTGAAGTGCAAGATACCAGATCATTTGGTCTTTAGTGGTCTCTACTTTACTCTGTCTGATGCCAAACAGACATTTTTTACAGCTCGGCCTGCATGGTTAGATCTAATGAATGTATATAAATTTACACTCGATAGTTTCTATTTACAACACCCTTCAACTAATATTCTGAGATGCCATAAAAAATCTTGATATTTACTCATAACCTAACATGGCAGTCCCCTAGTATATACACATGAACTTATGGTGAAAGCTCGACAACTGACCTGCGTAGCTCAGTTGCGGTTAGATCGCGTAACATAAGCTCCGTTTACACTACGCTCAATTTTTGTACCGAACCACTTTTTTGGTTCTTGGACTATCTATAAAGTGGTACTGGTACCAATTTTATCCGTGCCGTACCAAAAATTGAGCGTAGTATAATTTACTATTTACAGTTGAAGCCATATTTCGACGTTAGTAAAGTTAATAAAATATATCCGTGACTTGTAGCCCAAGACTTTCGTCCGGGAAGGCGCCGCAAGGGGAATTAAACATATACAAATGATATAACAATGGAAAAAAAATTGAAAATCCATAGGTCATAGAATGGAAATTGTATGGACCTTTATTGGAAATAGAATTATCCATAATAATTGTATATTTTCATAATATCGATACAGTATGAAAATAGTATGGATATACTATGGATTTTGTGGTGCAATTGCAAATTTCGTAGTATGGATTTCAGTTTTTTTCTATACTGTAGTGTAAGTAACAAACCTTCAGTAGGCTTCCAGCAATACTTTTCCAACAACTTGTCAACTTGCTACAAACTTGATGAGCTCAACAGACTTGTCTTATAAGTATTTCGAGCAACTTTGTTATTGTCCTTCAGTTCATAAGTTAGTCAACAAGTTCTGAGTGACAACCTTATACAGAAACTTTATAGGATAACAGCGTTGTTACAACTTGTTGACAAGCTTGCTATAAGCCTGTTGCAAACACATCTTGTTGACAAGTTGTGAGATTTTTACGTGTGTAAATCACACAACAATGATCACGCACCTTCAATGTTATATCCCTGGGTATGTAGAACATCCTGTATTGTGAGAACATCCTGTATTGTGTCAAGAGTGAGTGTTGTCGCCACAATAGGAGGAGCACTGGGCGTCAGTTCACTGTCTGTTGACATTTCTTTCTTCACAGCTTTCAATATCTTTGCATCAAAATCATCTTCCTGTTACGTTGAAAGTTGAAATGAATATAGAGGGTTTGGGGAATACAACGGCAACGAGAATTAGCTCATCAACTTTACTCTAAGACAAAGGCGACGTGAATTTGCTTTCTTAAGCAGTTTGTTCCAGTTAAGGTAGCTGTCATAACAATGTAGTTGGTCGAAAGATCCAACTATACATCAAATTATAAAGAGAGTTTCAACTTTTCAAGGCCTTTCTAGCGAAATCGTCGAAATTCTGAAAAACGTCAGGTCCTTAGATTCTTACAATTAATCTTGACTCAAATCTCCTGTCGTTCTTGGCGAATTATAGATTATCTGAAACGTTTCGTGCTTTCTAAAGTAATAGAAATGTGAATCCAAAATTTCATTTAATGCGTCATGAATACGTTTTAAACAAAATATTATAGTGGTGTTCAAAAACCTATATTAATAAAACTAATTTTGGACACTCAACAGCATATAAATATTGATTGGAACCGCGTACTATGGAACTGACTGAACCTCCAAAGGCAAAGAACTACATTTATAATTTTGAAACATTATTAGCATGATGTGAAACATATGAAACATCATGTAAACTATATTATATATAAGGTTGTACCAAAAGAATAACTTTATATTTACAACTAAGAACTACCTAAAATTGATCATTTAGTTCAGTCATAAGCAGGGAAAACTATTTAGTTATGAAACGTCACATATTGTTACATTTGATTCTTCCAATATTGTTCAAAATGTTTCTTCGGAGACATGCGCAATTCACATATGACTTTAGTGTATTAATTTTAGCTTCCTTAAAATAGATACAAAGTTGTTGGCGATTGTCTACAAGACTATGTGGTTAAATAAAGTTCACTTACTTACTTACGTACATCTTTACTTACTTATTGTTGGGGAATAGTCGATACATTTTCCTAAAGTATTTGATCTGTCAATCAGTGGCGACGCTAACCACAGAAAATTTGTTATATGCAAATTTGTAAATTATTGTATTATTCATACCTATAGAAAACGATTGTCTTTCAACTCATTTGTTACAGATTCATTCGCATGGCATAACCAGTTGCCATGGCTAGCGCCGCACTGCCTGTCATATTTAGTTGCGAAAGTGTTCTCACTCTATGAGGCTGCATGTGGACGTATGTAATGAATGCGTTGATAAACGTGAGGTGTGGTATTGTTCATTGTTATATGCCGGAAATGGTGCTTGAGATGTGATTATTGTTCTAATAAGAATACTTCCTACATATGAGGAACTAGACCAAATTAGAAAGGCGGGATTCCTTAGAAATGTAAATTTTCAAGCCTTGCCGCGGATATGTTCCCACTTAAGATATGACCCAGTACTATATAATCATTTTTTCATTCTTACCACCACTGCATTAATGCCCACTCTAGAAAAAAATTTCAGCTGCAAAATTTCTTTTTACTCGACATGCATGAATAAGAATATTTAATTTCCATCCCACCATTGCTATTTAGTACAGAATTATTCACCTAATAAACTAATTACACAGAGTAAAACCAGCAAATATCTTCGCTAAGTTAGATGCATATTTAGTGGTACATTTTATTATTCATCATTCATAGACGTACAATATAGAAATAAGATTTACCCTCTAGCGATTAAAAGCTACTATATTAATTCCCGAAAACTCTTTTAAGACATTTTCACCTTTAAAACCTTTGTAAACAAAACATGGCTTGTTTTGCAAAGTATCCTAAAATGATTTGTTTTGCAGGTTTTCTTCCGAAAAATGTGGAAATCAGGGAAACGCAAAAAAAAACCTGTCTTATACAAGTACGTGCTTCAATTTATTTCAAGAGTATCTGAAAAAACGAAAATGAATTAAAAAATAATCTGACACTGGGAAACAATTTTTATTGCATTTTTTGTTTACTTTTGAGTTGGTGCATCGCACTGGACTGCGATGTTAAATGCAGAATAACAATGATCTATCACTTTGTGTAATATTTGAAATAGTTTCCTGAAAATGCTTTAAAAATAATAATGTGAATAACTATGTTGAAAACAAAGAGGTGATCGAGAAACGTTATTATTAAATATTCAGGTAACTATGTAACTATTAACAATTATACTTAGACAGTAATTGTACTTTGTTAAAGGTGATCTACAGTCCGATCTGCGCATGTGCACAAATGAGCCCACTTTTTATGATACAAACAGTTTAACCATGTTTTGAGTTCTTGAAAAGCCTGATTGTTGTTTCTTGATCTTTTATTATACTCTAGAAGCTTGAAAATATAAATAGTTGTCGAATAAAGCTCAATATTTTGGACACAAAAATTAGTAAACAAAGGCTTTGTTTACATACGGACTGTAGATCACCTTTAATGATGACCATACTTAGAAGATATTGAATAACAGGATACTGACGTTCTCACACAGAAAAGAAGAACATATTCCAGCGTACAGAAAAAAATTGTCTATCCCATAGAAAACCGCTAACGATATATTCCTATACAGGGAAAATAGATCTTTTGTCATTTCCGACATGTTCTTTATTTTGTTTCTATCATGGCAATTCTTTATTAATATTTTAGACCATTTAGAAATCCAAATGCAGATATGATTCCTGTGATCAATATATAGCTTAATTATAGTAGTTACAGTTGAAGGATTGTTGAGGGTGAAAATTACTGTCATTCTGATTTTGAAATGATTTACATATACATCAGCGGTTGTTCGAGTGCCGATTAGCTAACCCTCGGTTAACCTAAAATTCAAAGCAAACTTCTTGACGACAGCTTGTTAATAAATTTGGAAATAATTCTTCAGAAACAGTGTCTGGATTAGTAAGAGTTTTCTTCTCTGCCGTTTTGAAATAATCAGATGCGCAGAAGCAACCAAAATTTTTATTATTTATATCTGTTAGGTATACTCACGGAATATTCAATTTCATATTTTGACCGGTTTGTCGCGTTTAGTTGTTGAGAAAATTTGATACAAAGTTCAACATGTGTCCGCCATTTTGCAAAATAAGCGCGTATGCTAATTTATGCCACAAATACATTATCTGACGTCATTGGCTGGGTAAACACAATTTCATGACTATAAACAGTACCGAATATACGGAATATTGCCACGCGTAGTGCACTTTGAGCCAAAACAAAAGGCAGCAAAGTTTTACCAAGTATGTGACTAGTTTGTAACACTATTTCTCATGGTATATATCTGACCCTGTATCAAATAAACGCAGAAATTCGACGTAACAAGGTAAATACTAATGCAATATTTTATAATCAATTGCTGTATTGTCAATTGCGCCATTCCTTGCTTTCCCAGTCGCTCGATATGTTTTTATCTGATAGCGTAGACTTCTCTTGTTTGATTGCGAAGAGTGTTGGCCAGCATAATGCTCAAAACGACATATTTTAGCTAACATAACACGCACGCAATAGAATTCTCTCTTGTAGTTTTGGTGCTACCCATCCAATGACGTCACAACGTTCATTGACCTTCGAGATAATTTTTCAAAAATGTTGTCCAAGATGGCGGCAAAACTGGCCGAATCACAAAGTTTGCATGCATTTTACTCTTAGACTAAAATGTTCGAGAAGGAAATGATAATATTTTCATAGTTAGTTGGTCATATATATAGGCCTACGATTGAAATAGCCAATAAAAATTTTCGTTGCCATTGTCCTTTAAATATTAACCCAGGTTTAAAGCAAATCCAGCTTTGAACAAGGAACAACAGGGCCACAGAATACAAATGGTGTTATATATAGACCTATACTGAGCGTCTCCGAGCAGCAAGAGCTCTCGCTAAGCTTAGAGTACTACGAAACTATCTGAACATGCCAAGCAAAATCAACCCGCTTTTAGTCAACTGTCATACACAACATATATAATTACGATATTGTCAGTCATCATGTCATGCAGTTCCATCATTTATTGAAAGACACATGTCTGAACATACCTCTGTGTCGTATTCTTATAAGAGGGAAAACCCGGCAGCAAAAAAAATCAAGGCTTACAAAGAGTTCCTATATGTCGCTTCGTATGACGTATATACCGACAGTACCGTGAATGTAAAATAGTTCAACAGACGATCTAACAAAACTTTTGTACTGCAGTTGCTGCGGCAACTACGATAATAAAACTAAGCAGGTTTGGGTCGCTTTATGAATTCCTTAGATATTTGAAACCTTATATCCTACCAAGCTTGACCTTGACTGAATTCTTAGACTCAATTTCACATTCCTGGAATGCGAAGCTAGAGATTGTATCAATTAATTACCTATCAGAAACGTGACAGCCAAATACGAGAATTATTAAGCGATATCTGTTTGTGCATGCATACTGTGTAGTGATTATTGAAATTCAATGTGCAGCTGTGCGTGTTTTTGTGAGCTTTCACATTCCATTTACTTTTTCTTCCAGTTGCTAACGTATGCATTTTATATTTATCGTTTGATTTTATTCTTTATTCTTTTTTCCATCTATCCTTTACAACGTTTTAGAGAAAGCAAAAACCTAGAAATTACGAACAGAAATATACCTAGAATTCCATGTCATGTAATGTCAAGAATAGAGCAAAGGATTAACAAATAACTAGACAATAAAAAATATTAATATATGCAGCAATGCACATAAGCCATGTTAATAATTTAAGCCAGCTTGGCCTAGACATGGCTGTGGTCGACATTATTTAATAGTGCTAGTGCAAATAAATCTTCACCAAACCTACGATCGTCGTCCCATGAGCCTACATATCACCTTGGCTGAACTTCGTTCAACTTTGTCATGACTACAGTGTAAACATGGTTATTAGCGGAACATTGACAACATATTTCATATTAATATTTTTATTTTTCTTTCATCCTTTGTTTGTCTGGAGTAATTAAACTGAACGTGACCAAAGTAGAACGTGGGTCTAAAATATTGTACGTGCTAGCCATTGCTATTTGCTTTACGCTGAGGACCACGTCATCTGACGTGATTGAACGCAGAATCTCGCCGTGTGTGCATGGAACAGCTACAATCTTCGACATAACTTAGTGTCGTAACTTTGGGTTGACGGACCCCCGGCTTTAACCCATATAGTTCCCCTCCCGCCGTTCCTGCCCATTTACGGTGGCGACAATGTATTGGAGGGGTTGGGGGGGGGGGGATTTGCTAAAAAAACCCGTCAATTTCGCCACTTTCTTATCCTTGTTCAGGGCCTCCCGAATTGATTTGAGGTAGGCGGCGCCCATATGAGTTACGCTACTGACATAACTGGCCAAGATTACCGTCCCCTCCATACGTAATTTGCTTTCTGTAAACCTCCGAATATAAGCCCTGCCCTTATGTGCGTTTGTAAACATATATACGGGGTGCTTATGTACGGAAGATATTTGGTGTTAGTAATAATATTGATTGTACCTGTAAACCTATCATGAACGAAAAGAAATACTAAATATACAGTATATAAAACGTAATAAAACAAGTTGTTAACATATTATAATTATCGTCACTTGTCTGAGCTGTTGGAATCGATCCCAACGCTGCGTTAATGCTGTAAATTCCTGCCTGTCCAAATAATTTACCCTTATATACTGTACATGGAGGGGCTTATATACGGTACCCTTTATGATAAATTTCATTTAAAATCATGCTGCGCTCGTGTTAAATTATGAAAAGACCTTCTGGCGCTGTTTGCAACATCGAATTAGGGGAGAAGGGGTGACGAAGCTTGTTTGTCCAACGTGCACTAACTTTTCAATATTGCCTGAAATTGTCTCAAAGTGTCATGTCCAAGATTGTAGTTCTAGTGGCATTGTCTGATGGCGGGAACTACCAAATCTTTCAATTATTGAGGACATCATTTAAGACTAATAAGTCACAACCGAAATCGAGAGTTTGGGCGTGACCATATGGGTGTACAACCGAGCGAGGAGTGTCCTCAGTACTAGTGTCGTGCATGCAAGAAATCAGCCTCATTGTCATAAAGCCGCCAAGTATGGGACTGGACAATGGGCTGGACTGAAAATATATACAAGTTTTGTCTTTACGATGAGAAAATATAGAGGCATGTAACAGCGGGTTTATTTCCACAGTCAACTCAGAAGACGAGGTTACGTTGATTTAATATTCTTTCAGTAGCACCAACGCTTGTTTCCAATCACCCCAAATTTCGTGTTCTACAGAGTGTATCATAAAAAAGAGACCTTTACAAATAAACGTATTGTTGTTAAGCAAAATTTATTTCGCTCCTGGTAATTAAGAATTCAATTCAATTGTGTTTCTGCACTCTTGCGCTCAACGTAATCTTATAGCATTCAAATTCTAACAATAAGGTTCATTTCTAAAGCTCTCGTTTTTTATACACGCTAGTTGGTTGAAATCCAGATTATCGATAAAAACCTGCAGCAGCTCAGAAATATGTCTCGCCAGTAAAGCCCAACAGTTTAGTTTCTGCAACACCATACTGTTCACTCAGATTTTGAAAGCAAACACATGGATATATTTAGAAAGCAAATCATGGTACCCCGCAGTGAAATTAGCATGGTTTTAAATATTAGCATCAAATGACAATAACAGATATCAGCGACCCGCTTACGCACGTTCAAAGGCCAAAAGCCGCAGAGTTCAGACATGTTATAACGTGTCGTTAATGCCTCTTGCCTCTACATGGAAAAGATGAAAACACTTCGACGACATTCGAGCAAATACCTTCCTTAGGCATTTAGTGATAGCTTTAACAAGCGTCTCACGTCGGAACTGTGCTTTGCATAAAATAGGAAACGCAATAGAAGTTCCGTCTTAAAACTTAATATTTACGTGGAGCAAGAAGGCTCAATATTCAACAGCGCTATCTCGAAGTTATTGCAAATTCATCGTCAGATCATCAATGCAATAGATTCGAAATATCCTATTTTATTTCATGTAGTATCGGCTAGCAAACGGATTCATTCACAATTCAGACAAAACCCACGGCAATACCAGCTACGCTAAACCAGCACGTTTGAAATACCATTTGAACTACCTTTAGTTTAACCAGATTTTAGATTTACTAACTATTGCACAGAGCCGTCTTATATAAATATATTTAGTAAGCAATACTGCATACAAACTACAGTAGCACGTCCATATAGCAATATAATATAAACAGAATTCTTGAGACGATACGCTTGACTTGAAAGACTTGAAATTTGAATATCAATAATAAGCTCAAGTGTTGGAAATTCATTATATTTTAATTTGTAGGAAAATATAATCTTGTCTAATTGTAATAAATCGCCTTTATAATATTATGGCTATTATGTAGTAATATATAAATAGTTACCAATAGTTTGTCGTAATTAAATACGCATACCTGTCACTATTGAATAGCAGTTGAACATACTGTATAGCATTGGTACTGTATGATTGACCATGTTGGCTAAATCTAGTTCTAGCCTTGTCACAATGTCAGCTTATAAAGGCTGTTTCGATCGACTACAAACAAGTACTCTACCCCCTGGCGGTATAATTCTTGCATGCAACTGCATTGAGGATTTAATTCAACTTCTCCTAAATACGCTATGTTGTAAGATGAATCTAATGTGATTATTTACCAGATCAAGGAGGTTTCGTATTGTGAAATACTTCGTATTTTCAAGGCATCCTGAAAGCATTGTGGCAATTATCGGACCCCAGCAATAATTTAATCTTCAATCTTCGCCCCCTGTTGTTCGAAATGTATAGAAATATTTGTTGACATTTAAAACCTAAAGTTTCGAAACCCAATTCTGAATTACAACAGCAAAGATACGTAATTCTCAACGAGCTCGTGCACAAGTCAAGCTTGGATAAATTTGGGCTAAACTAATCGATTTCTTGCC
This sequence comes from Paramuricea clavata, assembly GCA_902702795.2. NCBI lineage: Eukaryota > Metazoa > Cnidaria > Anthozoa > Malacalcyonacea > Plexauridae > Paramuricea > Paramuricea clavata. The sequence continues at coordinate 5,402 of CACRXK020001908.1, read as the reverse complement.
TGATGCCTCTGTACATTTAACAACAAAAGGGCATTTCCCAAACGTCATAATACAAAATAATTAATAGGCATGCTGGTAATCCTGCACTCCAAGATAAGTCATCACAAAACCGAACATTTATAAACGCGAATAAATATGCAAAGAAGACAAAGTTAAAGTAGCAGTATTCGATATTTCAGCTTAGCTTACCTGGTAATTTGGTTGGTTAACGAAGGAAAAATATGACGGCATTAAGTTGACTTGTCCAGACATATTCATTGAAGCGGACAAAATGCTATCGATTTACAAAATGAGTCTCGCTACCAGTATAGTTTGATATAAACACCAAATCACTTCCGAATGAAACTACCAACTTGATATTTATACAAACTTCTGTCTAAGTCAGTATAATTCTACAAAAATTCTGACCCAAAGAGGTTCATTTCATCATCATGGGTGCAGCAATTCATTTGTATTAAATGGGTTTTCCTAGAAGGACCTACCCAGTTAACTGCATTGTGATTGGCTGGATATTTAAATGTACCCATATATGGCAAGCTGTCATAACATTGCGAGTCTCGTGATGGAATTAGCCAATCAGCGTGCGTGAAAGGTCCCCGTGATTTGCAAGCGTGGGAGTGAGGGAAAACACCGTATGTCAATATGAAACGAAAGTGGGCGGCTAAACGTCACGAGATCACGGACACAATCCGGTATCGTTATTATAATGATTACTTATAACCCATGATAAACATTGACCATGTTTTTATAATTAAGAGGAGAATCATTTGTATGTTACGTAACAACGTGCTCAAAACAAATGAATACACTACGCCAACTTACTTCTCAAAATCGAATATCCGCACTATTTCTAGCTGGAAAATTTCAAATTTCCTTCATCTGGAAGCACTATGGTAACATCTGACATTGATCTCTCCCAGATTTGAAATGTTTAGAAATTATACTAATTATTCTAGGTCGAAATCACACGCACATTTATAAGAGGGTCCTGAAAGGGGAGGTCGTATTCCCATTTCCCAGCCCAAATTTTGACTAAATCCCATTGTCCCAGAGCACAAATCCCATCATCTCTGTGGCTGTCTTGCTCAAATCTTAATACCATTCCCATTTTCTATTGTTTTTTTGCGGATGAATCCCAGTTCCAGTGCATGAAATCCCATTTTTCCACCCAAAAATAAGCAAATCCCAGTTCCAATTTTACCCATTCAGGACCCTCTTATAAACCTATTTATAGTTCCAATAGTCTATTCGACTATCGTAGGATTTTACATGATGTCCTAAATAATCAATCATACTAATGAAGCATGAACCATATAAAAACATTGACATACCGCCATTACCGGTCCCTCTCATTGACATACGCCATTACCGGTCCCTCTCCCGCTCAAAGACGTTAGATCAAAACACGCCATTTGACTACCATACCTCATAACATCAACACCTTCACACATTGGATACAGACATGAACAGATATTTCACAGCACACTCCCTATCAGGCTTTTCAGTGACTGGTTACATTAAGAATAGATAGATAGAACCGGACTGACGTGAAGCAGACCGAGGTAGATTTTGAGCTTACAAATGGCGCTTGAGCAGCTGCCGCGCTATTAGTCCATACCTCATTAATGATCTGCCTCCAGACCTATGTGCCTAACCCACCCTGTCAACTTTCCCTGTGGGCGGAAACACGGAGTACCCGGAGAAAACCCATGACTTTCGGCAGAGCGTTGACTTTTTACTCTTTTCACATGAGGACTGGGTTCGAGTCACATCGAGAAGTCCTCACTGAGGCTTGAACCAGCTAACCTCCCCCATGCCCCCCCCCAGTCCTCTCTTTAAAGTCTCCTCCCTGTTTAATAAAATCACATTTTGCCCCCCCCCCTTTTTTCTAAATTTATACCAACAAAACAGCGAAGAATAACAAATAAATAAACGGAAAGAAAGTTTTAGGCTTTATCCTTTGTCCTTGTTTAACAAAATCGATTTAAATTGTTATGGTTTTCTATCACTAAGTAATGATAAATTATTGTTAATATTTTTTTATTTTTTGGTTGCTCAGAATGCAGGAAAGAGCATTTCCAGGTTTCAAATTTGAAAAATTTTGTGGAGATTATGCTCCACACACGTGGCCTTCGGCCATTGGTATCCTCCTCTAAAAAGTATAGTGATAAATTACGGTTAATATTCTTTTTACTTTTTGTGCATTTTTTCCTTCTTTTATTTGAAATACAGGTATAGTTAGCATAAATTTTAGAGCAAATTTGGATGCTCAGAATGCAGAAAATGGGGAAGTACACCCCCACACACGTAACCATTGGTATCTGTCACACTTCCGGTTATATTAACTTCCTGTCACTGAGCTATAATATTACTGGAGGACGTGCTCCTATCTATCCTTCAGTCAAACGAGTGTCCGGAAAAACATCGCGGATTTTCATGTTTGCTGACGCCAATTGGTTCCATAGATGATTGGTTCCTCCGGCTCATGGCAATTACCACTGACCAACCGCAATCCTACGCTTGAAGTAAAATCCTTCACCCCCCTGGTTTTTGCAAAAATTTTGATAATAATTTTCGAGTTTCGACATAGGCTGCCCAAAAGTGCGTGTTGAAATTTTTACCCTCGCGCGTGGCGCTCGGGCATGCATCGAGTCCACTCAGTATATTATTATGTCATAATAATAAACTGAGTAGACCATTGAACTAAAATATATGGAACGCTACCTTAACTGAACATGCCCAGACTTGCCTGAAGCCAAATTTTACCTCCAGACACGCGTGTCTGGAGGTAAAATTCACGCGCGTTGTCGCGTTTCCTGCGTGGCGCCGAAGAACAGCGACAGCCAACCAACATGCATTTATAGCAACATGTGATTGAAAAGGTTTTGAAAAGGAAGGCACTTCTCTTGTTATGGAGCTAATCGGTTAAATTGTCATTCAATACAGCATGAATCATAACTTTTCATACGTGTATTCGATCGGTAAATCGGGGAAATGAAACATTTTTTCGTTCAAATTGAATGTGTACACAAACGACATGGATTCAGAGATTCAGAGTGGCATTGTAAAGTTGTAAACACGTAAGTGCCTTTACTAAATTTATTAAATATGCATGAAGCTCAATCGCATCTGCAACAGAGTAACTGAAATTGTATGTGATTTGAGGACAGTTTGTTTGCCAGGTTCAATCCTTCTTGTTCTTGAATATTCTGAAGCTCTTCGATATGTTTCTATCTTATGATGTTGCCATCTCCATCAATGGGCCATTCCATTTATTAAATATAGCCAGGCACCCCCCTATTGAGGGGTCCCTTCCAAATCCCCTTATATATATATAAACATTTTAGAACCCCCTTGGATGTGATTTTTGGAAGTTACCCCATGGATATCTTGATACCCCCTTTAGGATATCGTTTTTGCCCCCTTGGATATCACTAAAACACCTAATTTTTGCTATTTTTTGGAAAATTTTTAGGTAAAAACCCCCTCCTCCATAGGATATCCAGACCCCTCAATAGGGGGGTGCCTATATTAAATGGAATGGCCCATTATAAAGGATCCCATGGACAGGGTCGAGTATCACAAAAACATCTTTGGTTGTTGGATTCTTAAAAGTTACCAGAAAATTTGCAACCCAGTGTTTTGAATGTACTAATGTTAACATTTGTGCCATCAGCTGTTACTGACCACATTTTTAGATTAGCATTTGCAACTTTTTCAAGACACTTTTTACCAGTGTGGCTTGGTCCTTTGCATTCATTTTATCAGCCAAGAGGTATCCCACTGAACATTTACAGTACAATGACTTCTGGTACCTACCAGAAGAAAAACCAAAGCTTCTGTGGCCAATTTTTCTAAATGTCCATTAGGAATCTCATTTCCAAAGTCTACAAATCCGTAGGAGTCTTTTTCTGGATTCCAAATGGTTTGTTTTCGGATAGACATTGCGTCTATTACCAAACAGTAATCTTTGTCAGTATTTGATTGAGCTCAGCTCGGCTGATAATGCTTACCTCAACCTTCTGAGAAAGGGATGAGAATGCCTCATCAATAAAGCATGAAAAAGATGGAAAAGCATATTTTTTGAGTCGACATGTGTTGTTGGATGAAGGAGGCAAGATGTAATCAGTTGATTGGAAATGCTTGCTGCCTATATGACTGTCCTGGTTGACTTGCCATGGCTTTTTATTAACTTTTTTGAACATAATTCTCCCAACATATTTGTAAAGCATTATTTTTCAAAGGAAATCCATAACAATAATAATAATTTTTATGTAAATTCAGCTTAATTATCACCCTTCTGTCTGTCTGCTTGTCTTATTTATTCTTGTGTTTGTTTTTTTTGTTGTAGGTGATGTACACATGTCAAAAGTCAAAATGTGTAAAATAGGCTTGTTTTTGTTATATTTTCTTTGAAGTATCTAATATCACAGGTTTATGTTTTTTTTTTGTTTTTTTTTCCTGTGTTGGTGTTGTGTACTCAGGTGAATATGATATTTGTGATGTTACTCTGAGGGTATATCCACACCGGGCCAGCTTGAAAAATATGCCCGGCCACAGAGGGATTTGAACCTACGACCTTTGGAATACTAGCCCAATGCTCTTCCAACTGAGCTACGCGGTCAGGACGGTTCGAGTAAGTGATATTTAGGAACTGAATCTAGTTCCTTCGATACCAATGTATTCTAGTAATATGATATATTTTTTTTGGCTAGTATTCCAAAGGTCGTAGGTTCGAATCCCACCATGGCCGGGCATATTTTTCAAGCTCGCCCGGTGTGGATATACACTCAGAGTAACATCACAAATATCAGGTTTATGTTTGTTTTTTGTGTGTATAATTAAGCCCAAACTAAGAAATATTGTTGCAGAAACATTAGTGATTCTCAATGTTTCCTCAAATGTTTTCCCATTTGCCCACCTGTGGAAACATTGTTGCAGAAACAAATTTTGCTTCTTGGGAAACAAGAATGTTTCCTACCAAGTTCAGACTAAGATAATAGTTGCGGAAACATTGTTTCTCCGTTTGCCCACCTTGGCCGGCTTGGGAACATTGGCAGGAAACAATGTGGATTTTTAGTAAAGTAAACAAAGGATAAATAAATACCTGTGAAATGTGAATTTTTAGTAAAGTAAACAAGAAATAAATAAATACCTGTGAAATGTGAATTTTTAGTGAAGTAAAATGAATAAATAAATACTTATAATAATAAATAAATAATAATATACTATCTATTTCTTCTTATTTCTCATTCATGGCTCATAAGGGTTGTTATCGTCATGTTTAAAGGTCGGTCAAAAGTACATTATGAAAGATTTTTACTTTTCCACACTCAGGGACAAAACTAGGTTTAACTTTGCATTCTGCTCACCTGGCATTTCGAAAAACAAAACAAATAACG